>LAXH01000029.1:71586-125384 GCA_001006505.1 Tilletia horrida
CAGCCTGGCTGAAAGCAACGAAGAAGACGAACGACGTGACTGGGGGAGGGAGCTCATGAACAGACAGACAGATGCAGGATGTTGTGATGGAAACTGGCGGGAGATACTGAAGAACACATGCGGGGGAGCTAACGGCGTCGTTGGTCGTTGGGGCAATAGTACGAAAGGGGGGGGAAAGATGTGACGACAATGTGGATGGTGATGCAAAATGGTGAGGGATGGGTTTAAAAGCTGCATAAACGATAGCGAAAGCAAAGGCGATGAATGTTGACGAATACGAAAAATGGTAAACGGTGCGGAACGTATATGCAAATAGGAACGGTGACGACTGTGAAGGCGAAAACAGACAACGGACAGGCCCTTGGCATAGGGCCCCTGGAAGGCAATCATGCGAGAATGTGACCAGCTACATGTACCTCGGCTCGTCCACGGGAAAGAAGGAGCGCATGAGCTGGACCGGCGAAGATGGTGAGGTCGATAGCGACTGGCTTTGCTGCTGGTGCTGCTGCTGGCTTTGCTGCTGGCTTTGCTGCGGGCTTTGTTGGTGCTGGTACTGGTGGTGCTGGTGTTGGTGTTGGTGTTGGTGTTGGTGCTGGTGCTGGTGATGTTGGTGCTGCTGCTGCTGGTGTTGCTGCTGTTGTTGATGCTGCTGCTGCTGCTGCTGCTGCTGCTCTTGATACTGATGACGGTGTTCGTAGCGGGCATGTGCTGTCGCTGCTTGTTCACCGAAGCGCATCTCTTGTCCAACAACGGTACTTACATGCTGCTGCTGGGACGACCGGTCCATCTCCACATCGGCGAGGGGCAGGGGTAAAATGCTGCCGGCAGTAGTGACGGGTCTTCTGGACTGAGACGGTGATGATGTACCTGCGTTTGGTGACAGCATGAGTGCACTCGGTGCTGCACTGACCAATGAGCCCAAGGATCGACTATATGGATCGGTCATGTCGACGATTGGGCTGGTGGGTGAGGTGGATGCAAAGACCTCGTCCAAGTTCTGCGATGGCATTGCCGCTGACCCGGACCGGATCGACGAGCCTCCCGGTAGGAAAGCATTCTGAGATGTCGACAAGGAGGAGCCGAGTAGCAATGTGGCCAGGTCAAACTCTTCTTGACTGGGTTGTCGAGCAGGATCTGGTGGTGATGCCAGCTGCTGCATCCAATTCTGGTGTGCAAACCGAGATGATAGACTTGATTCTTGACCTGCATCCGCCGTGAAACGGTGCTGGTGCTGGTGTTGATGTTGATGCCCCTGTTCTTGTGGATGTTGTTGCTCGAATCGTTGATGGAAATGATGTTGTCGTTGCTGCTGCTGCTGCTGCTGCTGCGGCGGCGGCGGCGGCTCTCGTAGTACTATCGGCTGACTCAGGCCAGCGCCGGTGGTGAAGCTGACGTGCTCGAGACCAAGCCCACGGTTCCTCCAGTCCGCAGCATCGGTGTCCACTGGAGCAGCTGCGGTGGGGAAAACCGGATTTGACGACCGCATTTGATCCGGTAGCAGCATACCTTCGATGTTGGTACTCCTTGCCGGTGATGTGAGCTTGTGAAGCTGGCTATGTCTTGAGATGGGCAGGGCGGATGGAGTAGATGCGGGTGTTGCAGCCAGATTCGCTTCTTCGGATGGCGGGGTGGTGGGTGAGAGCAGCGCGCCAGATGGATCTTCATCCGGATGGGCACCCACGAAGTATCGGAATTCGGTGGAGTACCCTCGGTGTACGGCTGAGAGTGCATAAGGGGCGACACCGTCGGTTGGGTATATTGCCAGACGACGCTGACTTGCGACGATGGGAGCATTCAAGATTTGGTCTGATGCCGTGGGATCAGAATACGCACGAATTTGCTGCTGATGGACCTCTTGTGCCGATGTGACGCTCTCAAACGACCGGGGTTGGTGGTCGAGAGGGGGATCTGGATCAGGTTGTAGCCGAAGCGGGCCGTCATGCGTGCTCTGAGTCAGGACGGTAGAACTTGAACGTTCTACCGGACCAGCCGATGTCGAGGGCCGGGTGAAACTCGGCTTGAAGGGGTCTGGTACGGACGCACTTGAGATTGGAGCCGACCTCAGCATGACCCTTTGTGCGGGAGGAGAACTTGTCGGTGGATAGGGACGAAATCCTGCTCGGGGTGATGTTGACATGATTCCATCCGACGGACGTCGGAGCAGGGCCGCATCCGTGTGAGAGCGCATGGTACGTCGACGAGTGACGCTCCCAGCCTGGCTGAGGGGAGCGGATGCATCGTCTACGACACTGCCCGATGCTGCTTTTGTTTTGCGGCTGCTCTCGGAGCGACCTTCGCCGGAGGCTCCCTGTGACAGCTTACGACGTGCGTTGCGAGCAGCGATGCTCTTCTCCGTTTTTCTCGGCTTGAATTTGTAGCCTGGATGGGCACTTATATGCTCTGTAGGGGGCAATGTGAAGGTTGATGCCACGCATTGACAATCCAGAAGGTAGGAAAGCAACAAAGAGATGGATGACAATGGGATCAGTACCTTGCTGCTGGTTCGGCAGCAAGAAATGTTTGAATGCTCACCAAGTTTTTTAATCTCAGCAAGCTCAAAGTAGTAGTTCTTGACTTCGTCGGGCTCGGAGCGCCAAAGGTTGCCGATGTTCTTGCTCATCTCGGCTTGGACGCTCAGTATTTTGCCGGTGAGGGAGCGACTAGACTTTGCCGAGGTGGATGAGGCTTCTGTAGTACTGCTGGGCTCAGCGGTGTTGGTGTTGGTGTTGGTGTTGGTGAAAGTGGGAGTGGGGTTCTGGACCGATGAGGGTGACGTTTGGGCTACCCCCGTCCTACCGACGGGAGCACCACCCCGAAGCTCTGCAATCTTGGCGGACCGGTATAGTATCCAGGCATTTGGAGGTCTGTCATGGAGAGAGAGAGAGAGAAGAGTGGGGGCAGTAGTCAAGTGTGTCAGTCATTATGCAGGATACGATCATGGTTGAAACGTTGCTGCGAGTGAAGGACTCACCTTGGTACCTCTGCTCTGGTGGATTGGGATCCTGGTAAAAAGGGTAAGCGACAGAAGGAAGCAATTAGAGCGCATACATGCAGAGGTAGAAGGAGAGGGAACGAACAAGGAAGTCGTGTCGATACTCACGTTTGAGACGAGGCCGAGCTCGAGCTGAGCCAGATGCAGAAGAAGAGCTTGTTTGACTGGCAGCTTCGGAAGGTGAATGTACATGCGCCGGTGAGCCTGTCATGGCGCGGGTGAGGAAGAAGATGGCGTCGTGGTCGTGATCGTGTGGAGGGAGGTCGTGTTCGAGAGTAGGAAGTTCGTAGCCGGGATCGGTTGTTGCGGTGAAGGGACGAGGATGAGTGGAGCTTTGTGCAGGATAGAACCTGGTGGAGAAGGATTGCGGCTCCGCTGTGAGAGACGAGGACAGAATGGGTTGTTGATGAGGATGATGGTGAGACTCCATATGAAGCTGGTGCTGTCCCGGCGTCCAGCCCGATTCGGAAGCGTGGTGCGGGTCAAATGAGATGGGCGCGGAATGAGAGAAGGCCATGGCTTCGTCTTGATCAAGGCTGCGACTGAGCTCGATGTCATGTCCCATCGTTGTTGACGTTCAAACGATGGGGAGCGATGTTGGCTCGCTTGCGAAAGAAAAGAGTGCTAACGCTTGGGACGGCGTGGGTTAGAAGGGAAGGGAAAGAAAGGAGTGCAAGGGAAGGTGACAGTAGGAGGGAAGGAGGGTAAGGAAAGAGGGCTGGTTGGTGAGCTATGAACAAAAGGAGTCAAGATGCTGCTGGGCTGTGGGAATGTCCACGGAGCCGGGCAGGATAGAATGCTAGCGGGGGGACAAACGTTGCTGTAGCTCTGGGACTCGAAGCTGCGACCTGGATGGAGGACAGATTCGGGCTAGGAGCTGATGATGGTGGTGTTGCAGGTGACGGAAGACAGGCTGGGCCACCGAGAACGCTGGGCAACGCCCACGACAGAGAGAAGAAAGGGAAGAGGGCGGTGGGGACGGGAAGAGAGGGCCATTGATGTCTCAGGACATCAGATGGATGGATGGTGGGAATGCTCAACATCCGCCCATGCAGGTGGAACAAGGGAAAGTTGACTTGCACCTTGCGTGCATAGCGCGGCGCGTCTCCATGTCAGCCGATTATTTTGGAAAATCCCATGGGGCTCTAGATGGCTGCTGACCTTCGGACGAGGTCGGCTGGCGTCGGTCCTTGTGCTGTTCAGTGTCTGTCCCACGGCGTCAGCTGGGAGACACACAAGAAGCTGCCCTGCCCTCTTTGCCTCTGGAAGAGATTGCTGTGCTACAAGACAAGGAAGGCACAGGCTGGCTCACTTTGGCTAGCTCAAACAGACGTGGGACAGAAGCAAAGACTAGCCCGAGCCATAATGTGGAGGAGGCTGTGTGGGAACGTCTGGTTGGCACTTGCCTCTGCCAGCCAGAGCTGGAACGAGACGCCAATCAAGATTATTGTCGCGCGGAACTCTCTATTTACAACTTTCTCTCCGTCTCCCCGTCCTGACCTAAATCTTTGCACCTGTGCCTTCCCTCTGCCCATACCTTTTGCGAATCCAGTCCTTTTTCTTTTCCTGATCCAGAAGGCTCTGTGTGCTGCTGAGCATGTTGTACTAGCGTTGCTATTACTGCTGCATCGTGTGCATATTTCTACTGTAGCACATTGTCAGATGATAATTAAAGCACAAGGACGGGAGCTCGGGCTTCTCTTGCGTCGCTTTTCCCTCAAGGTTCCCTCCACCACCGGAAGGCACGAGCACTGCGGGAGAGCGTAGCCTTGCCAAATCTGTACCTCTGAGCTTTGTACATAGATGGCAAAATGCTTGGGGAGCGCGAGACAAAGGGCTGTCTGCACTTGCTCAGCCGTGCTCCTATACAACAACACAGACGTTCGGACATCCGCAATCCTGCTCATGACTCACAGTGGATCATCTCTGAGCCACTTATCCACTCCATCCGAGGGTAGCTGCTTATGACAGAAGCTTTCCTCCTCGGCGGGACGTTTTGTCCATCCTCAGCCATCTGAACAGTGCCCGACCGCTTTCCGTGCTCTAGATGGACTTCCAGAGCAGGTAGGAGGTGTGTATGGTGGTATGTATCCGTATCCGAAGATTCGACTGACTCTGCCTTGTTCTTCTTAATTTGGTTGCCCGTCTGAATAAAGAGCATAAGAAAAGAGTCTTGATTATGGCGGCAATGCTGGTGAGCATTGCCTAGTCAAGAGGCACGAATGAGCCTCTCCCTGCGCACATGTTTATCCCTGTGGATCTGCACAATGACTCTATTCGTAGATTCTAGATTCGATGCTCACGGCCAAGGATGGAGCCTCAGCGCTGTCCAGGTCTCAGACACCTTTACAGTACCACGGAGACCCCTTCAAGTACACTGACAACCCACCTTAAAAGCTGTCCGGAAAAATTCCACGAGCATCGAGTTCTGTCTCGCGCATGTAGTCGGCTTACCAGACAAAGCCTCTTTATTTGGAAATAGAACAGATGCATGTAGCCAAGCTCTACGCTGTACATAGATCTTCATGCCCGGGAACCAGCCAAAGACGTTACACCGACTTGGGAACATCTGTCCTTGTCGGCCCAGACGCTGGGCAACAAGGAACAACTTTGTAGGAAAGCCACAATTGTGCCTTCTGACCGTCGGCAGTCCTCACTTCTGATCTCAGCCGAGGCCAAGGCCAGTATTCTCGCGATGCAAGGCTCTGTTTCCCGTCATCCTCGTGCCGCGGATCAGATGCCAGCTCGCACGCTTTTGGATGTCCCCCACACCGAGCATGCACCATGCCCAACTTGTCTTAGCTGGTCAAGCTCGCCGCTGAGGCAGTCTAGTCAAAGACATTTTGCATCGTATGTGTGCCCTCTTCGAGCGTCCTCCACTTCGTCTCCTTCTTTGCCCTTTGCTGCGTCTCCTCGGCCGATCTTTCTCAGGAACACCAGGAGCTCCCCACACAGGCACAAGATGGCGTTCTGTTCTCCTTCAGAAACGGGACAACCCATGTGAAATATCCACACTTTTGCGCCCAGATAACGCGTGACGGGTTTGTATTTCCGAGAACCTTGACACCTAGATCGGTTCCGAGCTCAGGCTGACGTTTGGCCGATTGTCAGCATTCAGGGAAGGGAAACGCAAGGCATGGTAACGATGCGACAGACGCCACCCTCTTTTCTTTACGAACAGCACGCCAATCCCTCCATCCGGGTGCAGGCGCAGCATGTCTTAAGCTGTTGAATGCAGTGCTCATGCAAAACAGTTATGCGGTTGTCCGAACTCGCGGCGATCGACGCCAGGCAGGACACGGACTCGAACAGTTTGCTTCGGGTTCTGGACACGGAGAAAAGCTTTGTTTGGTCGGACCTTGAATATGCTCAGCTCTGGCCTCTGAGGCTCACCTTAGCTCAAGATGCAATACACACGAGTATCAGTCGTCTGTCAGCACAATAAAAATAAAATAAAAAAATAAAGCACGTCCTTCTTGAGACTCAATCAGAAGTGGTTTGATCCAAAGGGGATGATGAAGTCTTAACTTTGCTTAGCGTCACGTGCTCTTGAGATACTCGGAACCCATTGCACCTAACGAGTGGTATTGAAATCTTGGGTTTGGCAGAGGGCAGACGCAACATCAGAGGGAACTCGACGCTGCCAGAGTCTGTCGGTGGGCTCGATGGAAGCCTTCGTCGTCGACGCTCTCTCGTTTGCAAGGTCTCCTAGGTTGGCAGCTCGCGAGTGCAAGCTGCTGGCCCGATCATCAGCCGTTCTTGGGAGATGTCACAACCCAAAAGTCTCCGACCAATCCATTCTGCAAATCTCACTGTGACGATCACGAGGCACGCGCCAGCCAAAAATAGTTGTGATATCTGGATTGCGAGTGCAGAAGTTGAAGTCCGAAGTCGTTCTGGGAGGAACTGAACTTTCATACAAGAGACAAGATTGTGATGGTGACGTCGACGGGGGAAAGGGGGGGACCAAGGAGATGCGTGTTGAATGCAAAAATAATATTGTTCTAGATGGAGGGAGAAAATTTCGTGACAGCGGTTTTCGTGACTGGGAGAAGAGTTATTCAGTGATGCTGGACCGAGGGAGCCTATTCTGCCAGCTCTTCAACGCTCGGACAGGTGCAGAACAGGTTCTTGTCACCGTGCACTATGATGGATTGCAAAAGTGTCAGCCTTGTTGCCCTTTCTCAAGCATACACTACAGCTCTGGACAGCGCTCTCTCACCTTCATCGAGACGACCAACGGCAGGCCAGAACTTGTTCTGCCTCAGGTTCTTCACCGGGTAAGCTGCCTGCGCACGGGTGTAAGGCGCGTCCCATTCTTCATCCGACCTGGTCATCACCTCGATGGTGTGCGGCGCACGCTTGAGCAGGTTCTTGTCCTTGGGAACCTTGCCTGAGCGGACCTCGTCCGCCTCGGCCTTGATCGCAATCATGGCATCGCAGTACCGGTCGAGCTCTGCGAGCGACTCGGATTCGGAGGGCTCAATGAGGATACCGGTTGAAATCGGCCACGCGCATGTGGGTGGGTGGAATCCGTAGTCGATCAGACGCTTGGCAAAGTCCATGACAGTCAGACCAGCCTCCGTGTACTCGGCGAGATCGATGAGCAGCTCGTGCGCCACCAGTCCTGCCGAGTTGGTGTACTTGACTGTATGAATAGCGAATGTAATTGACACAGAGGGTCAGTTTTGCCAGCCTGTGCATCAGAGACTGGCCATCATGCGCACCTTTGTAGTGATCCTTGAGTCGCCAGGCAATGTAATTTGCATTCAGCAGCGCAACTTCGGTGCTCGACTTCAGCCCCTGCCATCCCAGTTGCTTGATGTAAGCCCAAGCAATGGTCAGGATCGAGGCCGATCCGAATGGAGCTGCCGAGATCGGGTCAATGGCCTGTTCACCACCGACCGAGGCCAGAGGGTGACCAGGGAGGTACGGAGCGAGATGCTCCGCACAGCAGATTGGTCCCACACCTGGCCCGCCGCCGCCGTGGGGAATGGAGAAGGTCTTATGAAGGTTGAGGTGGGTAACTGGAGTATCAAGGAAGTGAGGCAGACACGTCAGCTAATCGAGGCCAACACTGGGGTCGGACACAGAAAACTCATGAAGAGGACTTACCATCAGCTCCAATTATGGCCGGGTTGGTGAGACCCTGAGAAGAGGGAATAACGTGCAAAAGTTAGAAATCGTCATCCGTTTCAAACTGCGTAAAAACTGCGCTCCAACACCAGACTTACCACTTGCGCTTGCAGGTTGGCACCGTCCATGTACACTTGTCCACCAGCCTCGTGGATGATCGCACAAGCCTCCTGCACCTTCTCCTCGAACACGCCATATGTGGAAGGGTAGGTCACCATGAATGCAGCCAGCTCAGCTCGGTGCTTGTCCGCCTTCGCACGCAGGTCCTCCAGATCTAGACTACCGTCCGACAGCGCCTTGACGGAGACAACGCGCATGCCGGCCATCACGGCCGAGGCTGGGTTGGTTCCGTGGGCTGATTGGGGGATCAGACACACATCGCGCTTGCCTTCGCCCTTCGAGTCGAGGTAGGCTCTGATCACACTCAAACCGGCAAACTCGCCTTGCGCGCCCGAGTTGGGCTGCAGGCTGACGGCAGGGAAGCCAGTAATGGTGCAGAGGTCGCGCTCCAACTCGCGGATAAGGACATCGTATCCCTTGGCTTGCTCCTCGGGTGCAAAGGGGTGCAGGGAACCGTACTCTGGCCGAGAGAGCAAGGTCATCGATGATGTCGCGTTCAGCTTCATGGTGCAAGAACCGAGGGGAATCATGGCGTTGGCGAGAGAGAGGTCCTTGGATTGCAGATGGTAGATGTATCGAAGCATCTCGGTCTCTGACCTGTGTGTGCTAAAGACGGGGTGGGTAAGGATCGCAGAGGTGCGCTTAAAGTCCGGCACGGAGGGCAGGTCCGGAACAGGTGTAGCTGCATTCACTGCGGCAGGGGCGGTGCTTGGGGTGGGGGAGGTGCTTGCGGGAGCGACAGGCTTGCGCTTGATGGGCGAGGACACCTCGAGCGTGTCGAATCCGGCAGCGTCCAGGCCGAGACTAGCAGCAAGCTCAAGGAGGGCGTCGGGGCGGTAGTAGACCTGCTCCAATTGTACCCCCTCCGCAGCAGCTTGAGCCTGGGCCGAGGCGACGGCAGTGTTGGTGGGCGCAAATGCGGACTTGAAGACGTTGAGGATGTCGGTCACTTCCTCAATTGTGACAGTCTCGTCCAAAGAGAGACCTACGCGAGTGTCGCTGATTCTGCGGAAGTTGAGGCCCGCCTTTTCGGCTTCGGCATGAACGCGCACGGAGCCAACGCCGGCCTTGCTGAGATCGATGGTGAGGGTGTCAAAGAAGGCGCCGTCGCGGTTGACAACGCGTGCGCCAATCTCTGTGAGCTCGTGCTTGAGCAGACGCGTGAGACCGTGGACCTTGGCAGCGATGCGGCGGAGGCCTTGCGGACCGTGGTAGACCGCATACATTGCAGTCATGTTCGCAAGAAGCGCCTGGGCGGTGCAAATGTTGGAGGTTGCCTTTTCGCGTCGAATGTGCTGTTCACGCGTCTGGAGCGCCAATCGGAAGGCAGGCTTGCCAGACGAGTCGCGGCTGACGCCGACGAGACGGCCAGGGATGCGGCGCTTGAGCTTGTCAGTCACCGCAAAGAAGGCGGCGTGGGGGCCGCCGTAGCCGGGCGGGACACCAAAGCGAGCCGAGTTGCCTAGCGCGATGTCAGCACCCCATTCGCCAGGAGGTGTGATCATGGTGAGCGCAAGAAGATCTGTAGCTGCAATCATCAGGCCACCGAAGCTATGGATGTCCTTGGCAAGACCGGCCCAGTCTACGATGCGGCCGTTGACGTCGGGGTATTGAACGAGCGCGCCGATGATGTCCGACCGAGGCGCCTCATCCTCAGAAGGCAGACGGTAGCCCTCGGGAGTGCGGAGGTCTGTGACAACAATGCGAATGCCGAAGCCCTTGGCGCGTTGGCGAAGAACGGCGATGGTCTGAGGCAGCACGGCGCGGTCTACGAGGAATGTCTTTCGCTTCGATCCAGAGGCAGCGTATGCAACGACCATGGCTTCGGCCGCAGCAGTACCCTCGTCAAGCAGAGACGCGTTTGCGACATCTAGGCCGGTAAGGGAGGTGACGAGAGTCTGATAGTTGAGAAGTGACTCGAGTCGTCCCTGGGCAATCTCTGGTTGATAAGGAGTGTAAGATGTGTACCAAGCGGGGTTTTCGAGGATGTTGCGGAGGATAACATTGGGGACGAGGGTGTTGTAGTAGCCCATGCCGATGAGAGACTTGAATTTCTTGTTTCCCGACGCGATTTCAGTGCCACGTCTGAGAAGCTCTGACTCGGAGAGCGGCTGCAGAGCCGATGTGTTGACGGTGGACTGGTCGAGACGGATGCTCTTGGGGACGGCATCGTGGACAAAGGCGTCCATGTCGTTGTAGCCGAGCTTGGCGAGCATCTGCTTGATGTGGTCTGCCCGTGGGCCAAGATGTCTGTGTTCAAAGGCGTCGAGCGGGGCGAAGAGGGACTGGGCGACCTCGGATGAGCCGAGCTGGGGTGCGTTCAGGGTGGACTGGAGGGTGGCGAGCTTGCGTCGGCATGATGGTGAGGATGACGGCTGCGGCGGTCGAGGGCGTTGTTGGGTCGGTGTTCGTGATGAGGAGGAGGGAGAGTGGGAGAGTGTCAGGAGACGAGAGGCCGAGGGGGTCAACGTGGTGGCTGACGAGCGAAGAGACGAGGAGGATGCCGAATGGCAGCGGGCGAGCAGAGAGCGGGATGCCATTGTGTCAACTCCAGCGCGCGCAATTGGAGGGAGAGGAAAGGGGGCCAAGTCTTCTTCGTCGTGAGCCCTCGCCTTTATGATGGTGGGTCGATGGACGGAGGAAAGGAGGCAAGGATGCGCAGAAGAAGCGCGGGTGTCGCCGGCTGCTCAACGAGGGATTATTAATGAGGCTGTAGAGAGAAGAAAGATACGCGCAGGGTCCTTCACTCCTCTCTCCAATTGGCAGGCGGGCGGGCGGAAGGACGGATGAGTCAAAATTTAAGACTTGTTTGCTCTTCTTGCTCCGCGAAATCGCCGATTCATCTCTGCCACTGCCCCGCTCGCGCTCCTCTCTTGGACGCGTCGCGTCGTTCCTGGAACGTTCAACAAGACGCTTGAACATGAAATGAGATCAGGTTGCAGCCTGGAAACACGTGGTCTGGTCTGCCACGGGCTTGCTGCCTTCGACGCGGCTGACTCTTTTGGGAAGATACTCAATGAACAGCGAGGTCTCTGCACATGGCCATGATCGAGCTGATTGATGCCGACGGCATAGGCAGGGAACAACATCGTGAGCGACATCGCCGAACTAGGAACTCTTCCACAGATCACGTCCACACGTCGAGCCTCCAACTAGGGCAGCAGATGAGACCGGCTCGCTCGTCGCGCCTCAATAACATCTTCAAAGATGGCTGGCTCATCCTCGCGCACACATGACGGCCCCTTTGTTCCTGCAGGAGAGATCTAGGCAAAATCTTTCAGACGGCGTGTCACCGCGAGGAAGCTGCGCTCGCATGTGTTATTACGACTCAGTGAGCTGCTCTGCTCATCTCATCTCTCTGAGACACAGTCCGCCAATGGATGGGAAGCAGCGCCCGGGTCTCTAATCTCAGCGGCCTCCTCGTAGCCTGGGCCGCAGGAATGCGGTGCCACGCCTCCCCAACGCCCAAGGCCTACATAAAGGGGCAAGAGCCCTTCCCGTTTGTCTCACTCTCTCTCCCCGTCTTTCTGCACCGCTGCACTTTTCCTTGTTCTTCTTCCTCGCCGTTGATACGCGTGTCGAACACCTTCATCCGCTGTGGCCATGTGCTTCATTCTCATGGTGAGTGGGAAGCCCCCAACTGACCCACCGTGTTGATGGCTCTTCCGAGTTGACATTCCCCTTTCTTTCATCTTACCCCAGCTTCGGTACCTCTGCAAGGATTGCGGACGTCTGCAGAGACGCGAGTTCGAGCGAGACAAATGCGACGAGAGGATCTGCGACCGGCTCGAATCCGAATACCTCGACAAGCAATCGGATCTTCGATGCCAGAGATGCATCGCGAGCGACGCGCCTGCTCCCGAGCGAGAAGACTCTCTGGAACATGCTCCGAACGAATCTTCTGATACGACTGCCGCGGTATCACAACCCTGAGCACCGGGTAAGACTTTCAGATGGCGATTTCGAGCCATCTCTGGCAAGCCCAACATTCGCGCATGACAAGGTCACTAGAGCCTCCTGCGATTCGTCTGGCTCTTCGGCATTGATCTCTTCCTACATGCACCCATGGAAAGCCTGTCTGTTTTCTCCATCAGAACAATCAGAAGAACGTCGAACCAAGTCCGCCTTGGAAGCGATTACGATAATGCCAGTAGAGCTGAGCAGCGTGAAAAGAGTCCATCGAGAGTGCAAAGTGCTAGTGATGATACAATGGGGGAAAAGTCTGGATCCAGAAGGTTACCTGAAGATGGCATTGATGCGTTCTTCGACTTCCTGCGGTGTCATGCGAATGTGCTTGCTTGGGTCTGCGCAAAGGAAAGGGTGCAGTCCAAGTCAATCAGTGTCAGCAGCAAATAACCTTCCCACATCAATCATTCGGAGACCTCACCTTTTGAGAAGCCACTGGTCTTGTGCTTCGTGACGAATCGAGTGTACAGCGGCAGGATCATGCTGGTGGTGCCCAATCCAAGGCGAACAACACCATCAGCATCGGTCCAGACAAGAACAGTCCAGAAAACAATTTCCACGGCAGAACTCACCGTCCCACTTCTTTCTTCAGCTTCTCTCTCAGCTCTCGATCCTCCCTTCCAACAGGGTACGCCCGATGTAGCCGTTCCAGGTCGTCCAGACTTTCATAGAACTTGGCGAACCGCTCCTTTGTGGGTATCTTGTCCGCCTCATACTTGCTCGCTTTCCAGCCTCCGCCACCACCGCCTGAACCCATATCGTCCATCAGGTACGTCACCAGCGGTGCCCAAGCGTCCAAGTATCTCGCATTGGCTTGGCGGACCGTCGATGATAGTAGCTCTTCGGCTGCGCTTGACAAGTAGTCGGCCACAATGACGGGCGGAGACAGCTGTGGGGGACCGCCGATCGGCGAAGTGGGCAGACTATTGCCTGACAGACCCGGTGGATTACGGTCCAGAAGAGTGTGCCGAATGAACGAGACATTGTTCAGCACAAAAATGGATGCCGTCGAAGTCTGGCGAATGGCCTTTGAACGGGCTGAACGAGTTTCAAAGAAAGGCAGATTTTGGAGATTGATCAGCATCCAAGGTATCGTTATCGAAAGCGGGGTAAAAGGGGGAAAACATACCCATCAGAGCCTCAAAGACGCAGGACGCCACATCTGCGATATATCTACGCAGCACGGCGTCTCCGCGCCTGCCTTTCTCCCTCTCATCTGCCTCGTCCTGAGCTTGACTCTGTGCACCCGCTCCGCCTCCGCCGCCTCCTGCGCCCGAGGCGCCAAATTGGGAGTATTGCCCGGCACCGGATGCCGCCTGGTTAGTGACGCCTGTCAGGGTCAGAACCGGCGCAGCCGATGACCCCATAAGCCAGTTGCCTGATCCAAGACTGTGTAGCAGAGGAGTGATAACGTCTCGGTATTCTACCACCTGTTGGATGAAGTTTACTCCCGTGTAGGAGAGCTCATTGATACCGGCTGAAGGGGACATTGAGACACGTAGCGGTCAGCGTGAGTCTGGACCTTGCCGTCTGTGACATGGAATTTGGGAGGCATACTCACTGCTTGGGACGTCTGACTCCTTCCCGATGGGTACATGTCTGATATCGTCGATGAACTTGGTGAGCACCGCAGTTGCAGTGGCCATCATCGCTCCTGCCTGTCGTGCAAGTACATCCGGACCGCCATACTGTTGCTGCGAAGAAGCAGCTGCTCCCTGGCCCTGGCTTTGAGCACCTTGTCCCGATGAAGCCGCGACGAGTTGCTGTTGTGCAAGGTGGGTGAACCAGTCCATGTCCAGCCGGGCTGGGGAAAGTACGTAGTTCCATCGAGCAGGGATTCCTTGCTTGGTCACGCCTGATTGACCCAAGAGGCTGCCTCCATGCATAAACGTATTGGATGCGCCGCCATCCAGACCGGAATCCGAGTCAGGCGAGGAGATGACTCCGATTAAGTCTAGTAAGAACAAGGTATGCGTGGCGAGATTCTTGCGTATGTGTGAGTGTAGCGCCTGGAGGGTGGAGTTGAGGAAAGCGAGGGAAGGTGCGAGTGTGCGTGCAAAGTTGTTACGGAGGTAAGCCTTGAGGATCGCTTGAACCGAGGCAGAATCCGTCCGTGAGTGTGATAGATGGCTGTGTGTCGGGCTGAGAAGTGTTCTGAAGAAGGAATACTCGGTCTGATACATCGTCAAAGTCAGATGCCAGGGTCAGAAAGAAAGCTGCTGATCATCGCGATCATTGTCGCACTCACCTCTGCCATCTCCAGCCAGGCTCCGAGCCACTCGGTGATTCCTGCGCTACCTCTGACATAGGCGACTTCCTCGGTCCGGTTCGCCATGCCTCCAAACATGGCGGATCCACTGACAACAGAGGCACCCATGCCCAGACTGATCGAAGCCGAGCCATTATGCCCGTGTGCGCGGGCGCCCATACTGCCCACTTTCTCGACCGCATACTCTCTGACGCTCATGCCCAGGAACTTGGTCGAGCCGAGCAGATACTCGGCTCTGACTTCCGACATCTGGGCCATGGCATATGCCAGAGGCGAGCTGTTGGGGGTGGAAGGATGAGCGGGTAGCGAAGCGAGGAAGACACAAAGTCTCTGAATCTGGGCAGTGGTGTGATGGTCTGGTGTGGGGAGGTGAATGCCGAGGGGGATGTAGTCGGCAGGATCGATGCGGTACGATTGTTCCCGGAGGACAGGTAGCAGGACGTCGTCGATGAGCGAACGTGCGCCAAGCTCGAGCAAGTCGTGCATCTTGGCCGAGACCCGGTCCTCATTTTGCCCATCTGCTTTGCTCCCAGTTGAGCGCAGATAGGCGAGCCCGTCTGATATTCTGGTGAGGGTCTGGAAGTACGGGTCGAGGTCGAGCGGGTTGGGTCCGGCTCGAATGGAAGCTTCCTCGTCGACGACGATGTCGAAGCTCTTGAGCGTCTTGCCGAGTGAGGCTTGAACGGCTCCAATGTTGCGCTGGACTCGTTCCAATCGATGCAAATCTTCATGCACGGGTCGAATGTCTCTCTCCAGCCTGTTGAGGCGCTTATCAAAGCTGGACAGGATGGAGGTCATCCGAGAGGTGAGCTGGCCGAGTTTGCGCTGGTTGGCTGAGAGATTCTCCAGCTGCGTGAATTCCAAGCTGTCTTCTGGGTGATGGTGCCCTGCTGCTGCCGCGGCTGCAGCAGCTGCAGCTGCTGATCCGCTGCCCGCGGCATTTGTGCTTGGCCGTCGCAGGTCCAGGCCCACGAGACCACCAGCATCAGCTGTGGCGATGGGCATGGTTGTCTCTCCCTTCTGGTGGCTGTGACCTTGCGGTGTTCAGATGCTGTGTACTCCTACTGCGTGCATGCTGCTGGTCCTCTAGAAGGAGGGTGAATGAATGCACATCGCAGCGCGCGGACCATTCCCGTTCCCAGGCCATGCAGCTCGAGTGTTTGGGAATTTCCCTGGATAAATGCCCTGAAAAAGAAAAGGGGAAAAGGAGCGCGAGTCTGGATGCGGGCGCTGGCTGGCCATCATGGTCGCTTTCAGCCCTGGCTCAACTAAAGCGTGGCAGCTTGCTTCCTCGCGCGCCCGGCTGTGGAGCTGAGGACGGGTCCTGCTGGATGGCTGCCCGCTTCGCAAAGCTGTGATGCGACATGATTGAGCAGTGTGCTTGACTGTGCAACGGCCTGCGGGTGTTGCGCGATTGAATGCAGCAGGCAGCTTTGCACAGCCCTCTGATCCAGAAATTTGTTTCTTGGCCACATTGAGTGTTCCAGTGCTGTGGTCTGGCTTGTGGATGCACACAACAAGTGCACGGAGCACGAGCACCGCTCCTTGTGTTCTCTGCAACATCTCATTCGGGCGAGGTACAAAAACCCCACCTATAACCATCAGCCTTATCTGCACCAGCACCACCATCATTCCCCCTGCACAACACTCACACACTCCCAACCAAATACCCACCCACTACTCATACATCCCTCATCACCATGTCTGTGAGTACATCGCGTCCTCAAGTCAAATGCACTCAGCCTCGCTGACCCTCAGTGCGCGCTCTTTCTTACAGAACCCCAACGCAGGAGCTCCCCCCGCCGGTGGTGCCGTCCCTCAGCAGGACGCCCTCGACAAGGGCATCGACAGCATTCTCGGCAAGGTAAGCTGCCGCCGAGAGCACCTACTGTTAACTCGAACAAAACCTGACTCACTCACCTGTACATCCTATTCGGTCCCCCCAGTCTGGTCACAAGCAGTCCGGTGCTACCGTCGAGAAGATCAGCGTGAGTGTCCATTTGACCGTGCTAGGTTTCACCTGCTTTTCCACTGAACATCCCATGAGGACGCGTACAGGACGGTGTCCGCTCCATCTTCAAGAAGGTTACTGGCAAAGACGTTCCCATCAAGGACAAGCAGTAGACGTCTCTAGTGAGTTTCGCAATATTCAAGACTTTGTTCAGACCGAAGCACACGCGTACTCATCACCTTGATCTATTGAACAGCCAGATGACGACGTGAACGCGCTCCGACCCCCGATACCACGTTATTCTAGAAACACCTTTTCTCCCGTCGAGCCCTCCTTGATACCAACCCCTTCTCTTCGCACGCACCTATATCCCACTTTCCTCTTCGCGACGCCTGCTCGTTTGGCAAAAATCTATTGGACGCCTTCGACCACAGCTCACATGTCCGGAATGAGACGCGTCGTGGCGCGCTCCTTGTGCTCAAAGACCCATCTCCGGCATGCATCATGGTCATTGGATGCATGCTGCCTCGCTATCTCAGTCTCTGTCCCTTAGTACCTCCTTGATAGCTGAATACCATTAGTTTTTCTGCTCCACGCCCCGCAATCTGATGCGCATGTCGCGAAGCTGGTGTACGAGTAGCAAAGGTGTGATGCTGAGGAAATCGGGGCGTTTCCCTTTGTTCTTGCTGCTTTTTGTTCCTGCTGGGAGCCGAGAGCACATCAACGACCAGTCTTCGGCGAGAATGGTCGGACAACAGATAGAGGGCCTGCAAAAGTGGCTGGAGAAGCGAGACGTCCGTCTGCCTGCTGGTCTCTACTTTGGCTCCGGTTCGTGTTTACAGGAGCAGTAAGACATCCCTTTCGGTGGGGAGGCAGAGAATAAATCTCATTCGATTCTTTTCCAATCCCAACACACAGATGCGACATGCGGGACTTCGATCTTCACCAAGGACGCGCTTCCCGCGGGCACCTGCGCAATCGATCTCCCGTCAGACCTGCCAATTACATCTGCATGTTCATTCGATGCCATCTGTGACTCTATAGGGATCTCGCCGGACCAAAGGCAGCAAGAAAGAGAAATCGTCGATGCGACTTTCGCACAAGTTGGAGTCGAGCTGGTACCAGCGGACTGGGTGATATTGCATCTCTTACTCGTACGGCTTCTTCTCAATGAAGGGATCGTCCATGTCACCAGCGGTGGCGATGTGAAGATGGGCTTGAAGGGGTAAGTCTTTTGGTGTGCTGAGGTACCTCGATCACTCACCGTTCGGGGCTGCTGATTGGGTACTTCATCTTACACCACAGAGAGGGGCAGTCGATCCAACCACACATGCTCCGACTCATCGAGCATGCATCATACATAAATGCGATCCCTTACCCCGAAATAGCTCTGACTCCACTTCACTTCAATGATGCAGAATTGCATATGCTCCGAGGGACCTCACTCTTTGGAGCCACAGTACAACGCCGGTCTCGCGGCGAGAAAGTGGTCAACACGTTTTCCAAATGGCTCGCTCACAGTCTCGAGTCAATCTCATCCGATTCCACCGAAGAGAAATTCCTGAATGCTTCTCTCTTTGCGGAAACCGGTCGGCTTCAAAGGTTATGGCACTGGGCCGATACATCATTTGGCAGGTTTGTACGCTCATACCTCGAGGACTGTATCTTTTGTGAAGAGCTCACGGGCGTCTCACGATTCGCTTTCCACAGTCGCTCATTTCCGTCACGGATCATCGGCATCGACGACGAAGCCAATCCATCTTTCGGCGCCGTCCTCGTTCCCGGCCTGGACAGTTTCAATCACCAAAGAGGTCGGCGCGTCACTTGGCAATTCGACCGGTCCTCACACAGTAGCAACGCTGGCCGAACGAGACTGATTTTGGACACACCGACCGAAGCGGGCACCCAGGTGTTCAACAACTACGGCGCCAAGAGCACTGAAGAGCTGCTCGGCTCGTATGGCTTTGTACTGAAGGAGTCAGAAGCCAGACAGGACGATGCCCTGGGTCTGCTGATATCCGCCAAAGGAGATGTCACGGCGAGCGGATCGAGGTTGCACTGGTGGAAACATGGTGCCAATCAAGGACCTCCACCAGCTCTGATCGACGAGATCAGGAATCTGCTGCGATCTGGTGATGCACAAAAGCCCGGGCAGGGTGAAAGCTCAGAACTTGACCAGATCGAAGAGGACGGTGAGGTTTACGCAGCCCTAGAGGACATGTTACACGCCAAGCTGCAAGCATTCTGCGAAGGACCCGGCCTGCCCGCAGATGAGGTCTCTGACTCCCGAGGATGGATACGACCTGTTGTGCGTGACATGGTGGCCGTCTACAGAAAAGGTAAGTTCCACTTTCCCCAGATTGCGGCTGTTCTGGCTTTCTTGACTGTTGTGACACGTTTCTGACGCAGCCCATTCTTCTGCTCCTGCTGGCCTGGTGCAGGCCAAGGAGAGATCTTGGAGCAAGCGATTCGGTGGACGGAGAGAAAATTGCAGCAGCTCGAAAAGCAGTGGTCCCAGCTGGAGGACGCCGCCGAAGGCCAATAACAGGTAACGAACAATAAATAGCCTTTATCCTGCTGTCAGCCGGGAGTCGGGCTTGTCCGACTCTTCTGCTGCTGTTCCCTTTTTCTTGGCCTGATAAGGTTTGGACATCAGGAACAAAGTCTTGGATGCATGGACATGAGAGATCAGCGTTTGCCAAGCACCGATCATTCCGCCTGTCAAAACCCTTCCACCACGACTATTCCACAGGATCTTGCGATGTGGAATTCTCAATCGCGCAATGCGCCGTGGCCAGTAGCACGCCTCGCAGGCAAAGTTGAATGATGTTAGCACGGACCCAAGCTCCCCTTCAGACTAAATGCTCGCGTTGACGAGTGCCGAGAAGAGTGCAGGGTCCAGTCGAAACGAACCGTGCCAGGTTCGTAGCTGATCTCATCTCCAAGTTGTGAGGCTACAAAAGCAGCGGATGCGACATGGCTCTTGACTGATCTCTTCTTTTTGCACTGCACCCTTTCCAAAGCTGACTTCCTCCCCTGTCGTCCTCCAATCTGAACTCTTGACAGTCCCCCTCTTTTCGACATGCTGATGCGCTCTCTTGCTACTCTCCTCACCCTGTCGGCTCTGGCCTCTGCGGCAAACCTGCCTCGGGACGACTACGTGGTCGTGCCCGGCAACGGGCCTTATCCCGACAAGGTCCAGCTCAAGGTCACTCAATTCAAGAAGATCGGGCGCAAGCAAAGCACAGGCAAAGTCGTCAGCAAGGTCGACGGCAACTTCCCTCCTTTTGAAATTATTCACTCCCGCAGCGACCTCGACTGGGACTACGGGGCTTCCACATGGGGAGGCAGCTTCTCGAGCATGAGTCAGAATGGAGGTGTCAGAGGCGACTGGCTGCTCAGCAAGACGAACGGGACATACAGCGGTGAATTCGACGGGTGAGTGGAGTCCGTAATAATGAACACTTTCCTGGCGCGTTTTCAGCCCTGATCATTTGCTCTCCGTCACTTTGACTCCTCACGCTGCATCCTTGACAATTCGTAAATGACAGCGAGAAGTTTGGCGCTTCACCCAAGTGAGTAGCTCAACCTAGCCCCCACAGCTGAGTCGTAAAGCATGAACTGGTCAATGTGGCTCATGGTATCTCTCTTCTTCCCTGTCAGAGTCCAACTCGTGTTTGGTATCAATAAGCAGATCACATTCGAGATCGACGGCAACGGGGCCAATCTCGACTGCGAGCGCAAGAGTGGAGAACGCTGGACCTGCACTGGACTCGCTGGCAGCGCTTGATATGATCCTGTACACTCGTGTGCAGAAACAAGAAAGTGAAATAATGCCATTGCGTCAAACAAAAGACGTCACTATCTGGAGACTGCTTAGTGGAGCCCCAGTGCTTTGTTGTGATTCGTCGTCTACTCTTGCGTCAGGGTATGGAACATATGCTTCCTTCCTTAGTCATCCAGAGGTTGTCCAGGGCTAGAACAATTGCCCGTACGGCTTCGAAGCAATTTCGACTCCAGGACCCATTGGATCCCTCCTGTGAGGTGCTGCCTGAAGGTGGGGTCGGAGTATGTCTCGATGGTGTGCCCAAGTCTGTCAGTCGGGGTAGTAAAGGGGGAACGTCAGCATTCTCGTGAGGTAAAAGGAGCAGCATCCTCAAAATGTACTCACCCCGTGTACCAAGATCGTCCGGGTCCTCCTGAGCCGATGGACATCGAAGAGTTGGATGGATCATCATCAACTCCTCCGCCAATCGGTTGGTAAGGAGAATCCAAGAGCCCGTCTCCAGGGGACAAGGAACCATCCTTGTACCAAGAGAGAGGATGAGGTGTGCCCATAAGTTGAGCTTTCAGCTCATTTGACGTCTGGTCATCGGCTGTGGACAAAGCTATGAATCAGAAGGTTGAGGCAACATGATGACCAGGAGAGACAACCCACTCACGATAGCTGCCATCTTGAATGCTGAGAACCACGGTGTGGTTGAGAAGTCTGGGATTGCTGTTGTATGTAAAAATCTCGTCATAGACATCCCAAGTTCCGTTCGTCAAGAAGGAGACTAAGGCGAAGTGAGAAGAGGGCCATCGGTCAGCACCATGGGACTACAGCATTGCAATGTTAAGAAGAATTGCTCACCACTAGGGTGAGTTGCATCTCCGACATTGAGAGTTGCATCGGTGATGTTCGGGTGGCAGCGGAAGAATGCACCCATGGCTCGTCCGAACCAGGGTGCTGACCGCACACAGTCGGCGGCGGCGTGTACACCAACAAGAGACCCGCCGTCTCGCATGTACTGTTTCGTCAACTCAATTGCGGCCGGTGAGAGGACGTCTCCCTGTGGTGCGGATCGCATTTGTTGCAAATAAGAACCCCTTGTCAGCTCTCTTTGCCGTCTGCAGCAGGATGTTGCACTCGGTTGACATACGGTGGTGCTGATGAAGACGAGCGCATCATACTGATAGAGCTCTTCCGCAGAGCCCCAGGCCACAGTCTCGTCCTCTGTTGCGACTGTGTCCCAACCCGGAGAGGTGGTGTTGCCAAGCTCGGACAAAGCCATGATCGCAGCTGGAATCGAGTCATGGCGGAAGGTGAGCGTCTTCGTGTACACACTGAGAACGTCGTGGTACAAGCATGGGTCAGCAAATGCAAGAAGCGATGAGCCATCTGAAGGGCTATCGGCCATAATGTCTGGCATCGAGCAGGTCATGGCACTCACAGAACGCGTTGGCGCGCCTCGCTGGACGAGGTCAGTCCAAGGAGATATGGCAGGAAGCCGAAGACACAGAGTTTCAAGAAGGAAGTCACAGAGAGTAAGCGCATGATGTCGGACTTCACAACAGTACTGGGTGGGGAGAACCGGATCAGCTTGAGCCTCTCAAGTGGACTGGAATTCAGGGTTTTTATGCCTCTTCCTGTGCTGAGCATGCGCGTGTTCGGAGCTGGGCGGATTTGCTGTTCGGGTTGCGCCTGTCAGCAGCCA
Source organism: Tilletia horrida (assembly GCA_001006505.1). Classification (NCBI taxonomy): domain Eukaryota; kingdom Fungi; phylum Basidiomycota; class Exobasidiomycetes; order Tilletiales; family Tilletiaceae; genus Tilletia; species Tilletia horrida. The sequence continues at coordinate 93,498 of LAXH01000029.1, forward strand.
TCTGATCTCAAGACCTGACCGGCCCTGCATCCTTGCTGGACACTTCGTCGCTGGGAACTGGGTTGATGTCGATCTCAAGACATGTACATATTCTGTGAAGCGAACCCCCTACACGTGGTTGAATGTCATGGTGCTTGTCGGCGCTCATCGGATTGTGTTCCTAAACCGACAGTTCGAAGCAGGAGGACACCAACTCGAAGGTTCGGTTCCGTCCCCGGTTCCTCACATGCTCGCTCTTCTGAGGCATGCCTCAGCCCTGTCCATCTCGCTCCATCCATGGCAGGTGTCGTGAGTAGCGGCGCAAGGGTCGGCACAAGTTGCGTTCGAAATTGCGCGCCAAACGCGTTCCTGACTTCACCCACGATGCAGGTGGGCGTTTGCCATCCATCGAACCTGATACTTCGCCGCCTCGACATCGGATTGCGAGGAGCCAATTCCTGCTCCGGAGCGATGATGTAGGAGCGAATACTGATCAACAATGGAGGTGTCTAAGCAGATAGTGGACTGCAGAAATGTGAGTAGACCACGAGCTTACGTTGCCCATGGATCCGAGTTCCCAGCTTTTCCAAGGATGACCAGGATCTGTGGACTGCCCTGGCCTTTGATGGTGTCGCGTCTTCTCCTGAAGAGCCGCAGCACGTGAAGGTGATGGCAAAGCATTGATTGAGCTGGGTCGAAGCTGATTCCCAAGGCAAGGATGCTTGGCTAACCTCATGACCCCCTTTCGATGCTTCTTCTTTCCTCTGTCGTTCACACAACACCGACTGCTTCTTGCCTCATTACAAACTGCTCTCTTTCACGCTGACCCCTCTGCTTTGTCTTTGCCCAGTCAGTCCATGCATGGTTCCACGGCCACTCTGGTCCAAGCAGTACACGCGAACCGTGCGCACAGGCGCGTGGGCTCGACATGCTTCTATCGCACAGCCATTGTTGCTGGCTTGCTACTGCCGACGTTTCATTTGCATGCTGATGCTCGTGGTTGATGAGGCCGTTCAGAACCGCCACTCACTGTAACCAGCTTCGTTTGGACACCCGCAAACTCAGTCTGCACGCATCAACGCCCGCGGAACACAGCCCTCGCCAGACTGCAAGTTTCCCATGATCACGGTCCGCTCCCCACCTCAATTCTACACAGGCGATGACTGCGACGGCATGAGGAGTTCATTTGCGATTTCTAGCCTGTGGATGGAGCTTCGAAGCATAAAAGGAGGAGGACGATCAGCTTCCATCGACCATCCCACCACCCAATCACCCGCATCCAAACTGCACTCACCTTTCTGCACCATGAAGCTTACTCACACCTTCGCCATCTTCGCCGTCTTTGCCACAGCCGTCCTGGCCGGCGTAAGTAACATACTGGGCTTTCGATGACCCTATCTTTCCAGACTTTGCCCTGACGCTTGCCACTCCATCCTTTGTCTACAGCAATGCGACCAAATCTGCGCCCGTTACGCCCCTGACGCCGCTCGCCAAGCGGGATGCAAAGCCAAGTGCATCGGCTGCGCGAACAACTGCGAGAAATACGTTGATGTTGGGGGCACTCCCGTGAGTGCATGTCGAGCCCCGACTCGATCCAGACACGGTTCACTGACCAGATGTCCACATCTCTCTCCTCTGTTTCTACGATTGCTGCCCTGCAGAGCTGCGACGTCTTCACGGACAAGGCGGAATGGAACCACTGCCGTGGCTGTCGCAACCAGTGCTGCTCAGGTACTGGTCTCGGCCGTACCTGCTGCCCCTTGGACTCGGGCGTCTGCTGAGCCTGTGGCAGACGGACTGAGAGCTGCTTGTTGCCCTGTCAACCCGTTGGCAGTTGCCGCTCATTCCTGTTCCCTGTCAAGAAGTCGCGCCGGCGTGCTGGCTCTGAATTCACAGTAATTTCCTCCTTCTTTTGCTTGCATTGCTGGAGCATGACAGGGGACAGGTGCTGCAAGAGCGACCACCCACATTCAAACTTATAAATGTGAGGTCCAAAGCCGGAGCTCGATTGACCATTGCGCAGCCTTGTCAGCGCCTCCCCTGGGCAGAAAGAGCAGCCAGGAACAGCTGCTGAACGTTCGGAGTCATCACGTGATTTGTCTGTTCGACGCCAAGGCTGTTGAACGCTCCGAGATGAGAAGCTCGGAGCGTTGTGAAAACGGTCCGAGAGGCAAATACGAGATCGGCTGCAGACACGCAGGGGTGAAGAAGAAGGGAAGGAGGGGGGATTGACCCTTCCAGCTGTCTGGAATGTGAAGCACAGCAGCATCAGGCAGAAGGTCTCTATGCTCGGAGGGAATGAAGGGCTCGGCCTCTTTTCTTTGCGAGCCATCGATTCTTGTCTGAGTTTGATGGGAGAGGCCGGCCTGTCGTATAAAAGAAGAAGCCAAGTCCGCATTCATTCAATCCCTCCTCTCTCCTGCGCCTGCTTTCTAGCCTGATCACGCTTCGTCGGCCTACCCCTCTTCTCTCACCTCTTTCCGTCTGATATCATCCAAAATGCGTGCTTCGGTTGCTTCCTTCTTGCTCGCTGCCACTGCCGCCTCTGTGGCCAACGCCCACTTCACCCTCGACTCGCCAACCTCATTTGGGTGAGTGTTCTGGATTGAAAGCTTCTCATCTTCATGAATGCATGTTGACACTTAAGCCTTGCATCTGCCCAAAGCTTTGACGAAGACAAGGAGGGCGACGTTCCTTGCGGAGGCTACACCCTCCAGGGAGCCACGCGTTCCCCATGGTACTACAAGGGCGGACCTGTCCAGATTGATTCTGTGAGTTTCTCAAACGATACACATCAACAACCCTCATATATACTGACCATTCACTCAACTTTCCTACTCGCTCGGTCAGCACCACGACACGGCCACAGTCAACATCCGCATCTCCTACGCAGCTAACCCAACCACTGCCCAAGATTTCCTTGCCACGCCCGCGCTCAAGTCCAACCTTGCCCTCAAGGGTCAAGGCGAGTTCTGCTTCCATGTCGATGCTTCCCAGTCAGGATCGAGTGCCAGCCCTGCTGCCGCAGGCACCAACGCGACCTTGCTCATCGAGTTTATCTCGACCGTCCACGGCGCACTCTACCAGTGTGCGGCAGTCACCTTTGTGGACACTGCTGCGGCCGGCGCAGGCGCCAACTTGACCTGCACCGACGCCCTCACCGCCTCGCCCTCTGCAAACCCCGACGGCGAAGACAATGACACCTCCTCGGTCAGCGGCGGCGCAACTTCGACCACCCTCGGTGCGACAACGGTTCCCTCTGGCAGCACTACTTCTGCACCCGCTGCCAGCTCCAGCACCAACAACGGCGCAGCCGCTCGTCGGGCGGGAGACGTTTCCAGCGGCCTGGTCAGCGGAGCTGCCCTCCTGCTCGCCCTCGGTTCGGCTGCTTTCGCCACTCTGTTCTGATTTCAGAGCTTGCGCAAGGCTCATGACATGCTCATCTCACGCCTTTTGCACACCAAATGAATAACGGCCACGCTCATGAGAGCATGAAACCTGAACAAAACTTGACGCACGTAACGGACTCTACCAACCCCAGAAGTTCTCATTCTTCCTTTGTCTATAATGAGACTCGTTTTTCTCAGATCCTGACGTTTAGCGAGCTGCCTTGTTGGACGAGATCGTCGTTGTCATTTCTGGTCAAAATTCACCTGGTTCGTGGTGAAAGTACAGCAAAGTGTGCGTGACGTGAAGCGCGGCACGCGCAGAAGGGAAGCCAAGCATCAGGGGAGTCTTGAGGAAGCGACAGTCGGCATCGCAGAGCGTCTGCGGGAGGAACAAGCGAGGCTTGAATCAAGCAGCAGTTGGGCAAGCAGATGCGAGATGGTCGCCACCGCCGCAGTTCTGAACCAGAGACAAAGTGTGATGGATTTGAATCAGACCAAAAGCAGCGCAGGGAAGCAAACATCAAACGGGAAAGGGCTTCACTCACGTAACACGACTTTTGGGGTGGTTGGCTGCACTCCTTGGAGATGTGACCAAAGTTGCCGCAGTTGTAGCACTTGGTGCTTCCGCCTCGTCCACCGGAGCCGGTACCAGCACCGGGGGCACTCGAGCAATCGCGAGCCAAGTGCCCAAAGCCGCCGCAGTTGTAGCACTTTCCGCCAGCAGCACCTCCACCGTAGCCTCGGGAGGGCGCACTGCCGCCCTGGGGGCAGGCACGCGCAATGTGGCCGTTCTGGCCGCACTTGAAGCACTGGCCACCAGCACCGCCCGAAAAGCTGCTGCCTCCGTTGGCGGCGCTGCTGTTGGGGCAGTCACGGGAAAGGTGACCGACCTCGTTGCAGCGGTAGCAAGCCTTGGGCGCAGTCTCGTTGCTGCACGCGGAGGAGACGTGGCCAGTCTGACCGCAGTTGTAGCAGGTAGGGGAGCCGGCAGAGGGGCAGGCAGAGGCGATGTGCCCGGCTATTGTTGGGTGAATGAAAGGGGTGTCGTGTGACCAGCGAGGGGGTGTCGTGTGACCGGGTTGGAAGACCGGCGTGCCGAGAACAGGAACAAGTCCAGGGATGGGTTGAGAACCAAAGCGAACAAAAATGCATTCGAATAGCATGCCAAGAATGCGAGGTGCACAGTTGGGATGTTCAAGCCGTGGTAAGAAACAAGCCCAAGAGGACCGAGAAGCATCGAGGAAAGAAGTTTAAACACAGAAGAGGGAGAGAGGAGAAGAGAGCGTCACATCGTCAGCTCCAACACTCCTTCTCAACTCCATACACGTGCGACATGATCAAGGGGCTGTCTCCACAAGCTAGGGTCTCCACGTCTGCAACATCACCACGCAGTTGAGTTCCCTCCCTCCAGGGCGGTCGACAGGCCCAGCCAAAGACAGCGCTCGAGGCTGCCGACCTTCTCTCTCTCCGAGCCGTTGCCCTGAGGAAACGCCTTTGCGAAGGAGTCCAGCGAGCAGAATGCCGTTCCTGACGGATCCAAGAAAAGCAGGACAAGAGACAAATACTAACGGGCACCGCAGCTGAGGAGAGGGTACGAGGCATGAGTTCAGCTCTCGCTTCCATATAAGGTACCCAGCAGCGGCAGGCGACTTACTTGTAGCATCCACGACCGGCCATGATTGTCAATGTGTAATGTGCGGGTGATCGAGTAGCAAGAGAGACGGAAGAGAGCAGATGTCGAGTTGCTGTGCTGTCCCCAAAAATTTCCTGAGGTCGAGAAGGAAGGTCGAGGCTCAAGGACCCATCCTCGGATCCTTCTGAGACGGGACCAAGATGTGTCACGTGTCTCAAGCACCACACCACGTGGCCAGCGACAATCTCCGCATAGCAACAACGCGCAGCTCATTCCAAACCCTCAGCAGCATGGACCATGCTTCTTGCTGTCATCCTTGGACTGCGATCTCAACCCTCCCACCAGCGATGCAGTGGTTCAACACACACACAAACACTCGAGCTCGCAGGCGGAGAACCACGCTCACAGGGGTCTCTGCCTCAGCCGTCCTCCTTCTGCTCCTTGCGCCGGGCTCAACCCAAGCTCTGTTCGGATTCGGGTCGAAGCGATTCCAGTACGAGGGGCTCATCAACGCCGGGAGCTTGGGCTTGGATTCGATCAGTGGGAAAGGAGAGATTGTTGCTCTGAGTCATGTCAATTCTGATCATTTGTAAGTACCGTCCCCAATGGTCTTCCCCTCGAGGCAGGTTATGCTGACCCATGGTCTAACGTAGCGTCGACGCATTTGTTCTTCACCAAGATCGGAGTCGCGTCGATGTGTATCTGTGGGACCATGGTGAGTTTGAGGCTCGGCCCTTGAAGGGATTTCATCGAATCTCATGTGATTCTGCTCTTGTCATCTAGCCGCTTTTGCGTTCCGAGCGTCTCCTAGCTCGTCTATAACCGCACCGTCGGGTCAAACCATTGTCAACGTCGTTCCTGCGGATTTCGACTACGATGGACGACTAGATGTCCTGCTCATGACCCAATCATCCTCCTCACTATCCTATAGCAAGACCTCAGATGAGCTGAGATTGGGGCTGTATCTCGGTCAGGATGAAGGCGTCTTTGGTATGTATCGAGGGCGCATCAGCGGCGACAGGGAGCCGTTGCGAAGGAAAGGACTGAAGCTAATCGATTCCTCACATCATGCCATTCGCAGCTTCCCAACCTGTCAGCATCGACTCTTCAACGCTCGCTCAGCCACTCATGCTGGACGCCTCAGGAGACATGAGGACAGATTTCCTCGCCCATCCCTACCCATCCTCCCCTTCTCCCTATGCAAAGTCCGCTCCTCTGCAGGTATGGAGAAACAATTTCACCGCTCCCAGCAAATTCTATCCAGGATCGCAAGGATTTGTAAAGTGAGACAACACTTCAAGCAAGTTCCTCTTCTCACGACGTGTAGTTGACGCTCACAACTGTTCATTGACTCCAGACAAGACGCAGCATTTTTTGACAAGAATGGCAGGCCTACCACCAGCTCCTGCCAGCTTGCCCACCCACACTCCTCCGCATACATTGACTTGAACGGAGACTGCCTTGCCGGTGAGTTTGGAGAGGAAACCCCGTTCGTATGCTACGCAGGTTGTCCTTCGTGAACTGAACAATCTTTACTCGGTACGCGTCAAACCCTAGACATCTTCCTGGTCTGTCAATCTCCATCCTCATCCTCAGCTCTTTCTTACGAGGTATGGATCGCAAACAACAATGCTGCATCATCGTCGCCGTCCTCGGCTGCCGCCGGCTATACCCTTTCGCACACCGGGGACCTGCCGCCTGGCTCCGGCGCTCTCTCATTCGCTGACATGGATCGAGACGGCACGATTGACGTCGTCTTCCCCTCCTGCGACCCGAAAGGAGGAAACAAGGCAGAATGCCACATCAACATCGCGTACAATCGCCAGATACCACTCTGTATGCCAGAGAAAGATGGATTCCTGGGTGGATTAGGACATGGAGGGGGACAAAGAGTAATCGACATCGGAGACGGCAAGGCCGCGCAGAGCCCATCTGCCGCGGCGTCTGCTGGAGGTCGCAAATGCAGGCAGCCGGGAGAGCTTTGCACTGCTGATCCGTCCTTCACCTTCAACTTTTCGACCGATTCCTCAAATCAGGATCTGCTTCGGATTCCCGTCAGCAACCTCTTACGTGCCCATCTGACCGATTCGTCAGCCAAGCCACAGATTGTGATCACAGATCCTGCTTCGAATCCTGCGACTCCGATTCCAATGCATCTGGGTGACTTCAACAAGGACGGGTACCCGGACATCCTGCTCCTCACCACGGGCGCAGGACTCCAAACGAGCAGCTCTAGCAAGAAGGAAGGGTCGAGTTCCGATGGTCGGGTGTGGCTCATCCAGAATGTGCGAGACTTCCAACAAGGCGGACCGGCTCTCGATGGATCGAAGCGGACGCTGGCTGTGGTCGAAGATGGAGCCGAGGTGCTGAGAGAGATCCGTGACGCTAAAGGGGCGAGCTGGATCGATGTTGACGAGGATGGGACTTTGGACATCTTGCTTCAGCGGACTGGGTTGGAAGGCAATGGCCAAAGAGTAACCTTCATCCAGAACAACTACTTCCACGATGCCTTCTTCCTCAAGGCGCTAACCCTGAATGGGGCGTGTCAAGGACTCTGCGAGGTTTCGTCGCCCGGCGGGAAATCGAGCAAGTTCAAGCCATGGGGACACAATTACGGAGGCGCGTCCTACAAATTCACAGTCCTAGACACGAATGGGCTTCGCAAAGCTCAACAAGTGGGCCAGCTGCCACAAACGGGCTATCGAAGCCTGCTGACTCCATATTCGTACTTCGGCCTGGGTCGGACGAACAACTATGTCGAGACGCTCTTCGTCGGATCGACGAGGAGGAGGGGATCAGCAGCAGCGGGCGCAGGAGCAGGACAAGGCAGCGATAGTCCGAACGACAACCCGCACTACCTTGTCATGGAAGGAGTCGTGCCCAACTCGGAAGTACTGATCAGTCCCTGGGAAGAAAGGGTGGAGAGACCACCGCCGTCATCGGACTCGGGCGGCAAAGTGGGCAATCCGGATGTGGGCCCGTGGATGCCTGCACCTGGCGCCAGCACGTCAACGTGGAGAAGAGAGCTGTTCTTACAGCCTGGCGACTGGATCCCATGGGTCACTGTCGTGCTTGTGACGGTCGTGTTGATGCTGGGAATTGTGGTGCTCGTTCTGCACTTCCAAGAGAAGGTGGGTATCTCCTCAAACAACGAAGACTACGTTTCTACGTGCCTCCAGCCAACGTCTGACTGACTGACGACTGTCGCCTCTCTTTTCAAACAGCGCGAGGATGAACGCGAGCGCAAACGGGCTGTGCATGAGATCAACTTTGCTGCCTTATAGCCAAGTCCGTCGGCAAAGCAACTTTCTGTAGTGACTACTCTAGAACTAGGCTAAAGACAGTCTTCTGCACGGCTTTACTCATGTCTCATCAGATCACGGGACAATCATTCACTGCTGTCGAGAGACAAGGTGTCAGCATGAGGAGGTGGGCCTCCTTCATGTTGCTGTATTCGAGAATTTTATGGCAGTGGACAGCCACTCTAAGATGGAAAATGCAACTGAGATACAGATGGACAGGGTGACTGTGTGGTGAAGGTGATGGGTTGGGGAAGGGGTAAATTTGAATGATGTTTGTGTCTGCGGAAGGGCAGGGAAGCGGCGCGCGAGAGACGTTTGCCGCGAGCCTGAAGGACACAGGGTGAGAGAGAGATGATCTCTTTGCGGAGTGGACTGGTTTTGGAGGTTGACCGGTGGCCCGGACAAGAAAGACGACCGGAAGGAGGCCACAAACGCGACCAAATGCGGTGCGAATGAGTGCCAGAGATTGGAGCTCGACGGCCAGCCGTCCAAAGGGCGTGATCAGGGCCACAACAGATGCACAAAAGGGTCCGTTCGACTTAATTAAAGCTGTCGTACGGTGCCGGACCTCGGTTGTTCAAGCCTCGACCGTAGCGGCCCTCGCCCGACGGATTCTCAGGCGATTGGTCGGCGTCCACGTGAGAGCCCATTCGGGGCCCCATGCCATATCTGCCCCCCGCTCCGGGTCCTCCGCCTGAAAGTCGAGGACCACCGCGGCCAGGTCCAAAGCCACCTCCACCGCCTCCACGAGGAGGCCGCGGTGCTTGACCAAAGCGATCACCTCCGTACTTGTTGTTTCTTCGGTGCTGGTGATATGGCCGATCACTGAATCCAGTGGCTTCGGCGGGGTTGATTGCCCAATTCGAGTTGGCAGCGGCGATATCATCCGCGCTACTATTTGGCCCACCGCCCGCACCGCCTCCCCCTGCCCCACTGCTCGACGTCTGCACCCAATTTGAGTTGTACTGGTCATTGCCAGCGCTGCCGGAAGGAACAGGTGGTGGAGCTCCGGGAGGTGGACCGGAGGGAGCTGTACTTTGAGAAGCCGTCAAGTTGGTGCTACTTGTTGACCGTCTGGGCGGAGCTCCATATGTTGCCGCAGGACCAGGGGCTCCACCTCCTGGAACACCCGCAGCACCAGTGGTAGGGCCTCCCGGACCGCTGGGGACACCACCTCTAGAGCCACTGGAAGGTGCCATCGCCAAAGTGATACCCATATTGATACCTCCGTACGTTGGCACAGCCACCCCACCGCCGCCACCTGCACCAGTTGTAGTTCCATAAGATTGGTAGCGGTTTCCTCCCATCCCTGGCCCACCTGCTCCAGTGCCTCGATGTGTTCCTCCCGGAGGTCTCGCAGGTAGTCCGTACGAGTGAGCGGCGTGATGTTGGGGTTGATGGTGGTTATGATGCCCAAACTGGGGTTGGCGGTTGAGATTATTGTAGCTCTGATGCATCCCAGCTCCCGCCCCGCCGAGTCTGCCCGCTTGATTCATCATGCCCGCTGCCCCATACGCGCCTGCTGGTCCCGCGTGACCGAGCGGGTTCATGCCCAAGCTCTTCTGCTGCGCCTCGAGAGCAGCCAGTTGTTTTGCCTCCCGCTTCGCCCGGTCCATCTCCTTGGAGGGCTCATACTTCGGCAACCTGGAAAAGTAAAGATGGATGGGAGTACACGGTCGTCAGATGAGATCCATTCAAGTGAACGAGGTGCCAGGCCCCGTGGTTGAGCTAGACTCACTTCTTTGGATCAGACGGGAAAGGCGATGTCCAGAACCATGGGTCCTCCAGAGCCTCCCGTGCCGAAATTCGCTTCTTGGGATCAAGTTCCAGCATTCGCTGCAGCAGACGAACCATCGCAAAGTCGCTATGTGGTGACCAGCGAAAGGCAAGGAGACGACTTCAGCTATGTGTCACCATGATCCCTCTGACCCGGGGGTCTCCGAAAGCAGCCGCCTGAACAAAACTCACGGATGTATGCTATTGCTCAGGAAGAATTGGTTCAGCCCGACAGACCTTTCCGAATCAAAGTCGTGCTGGCCATATGGCTTTGCGGCGAGATCGGGTCGCCCAGAAGGATCGGCATCTCGGACACCGGGTAGATTCTTCCAGTCTGGATAGGTGTTGGGATGCGGATAGCCCACAGCTTGGACAATGAGCTGCATCTGGTTGATCTCGGAAGCACCTTTGAACATGGGCCGTTTGAGGTACATTTCGCCAAGAATGCATCTGTGTCGGGTGCAAGATAACAAATTTTGGCAAATGTCAGTCTGTGTGAAGCCATGTCAAGGACGAAGAGGACGAAGATACGCACCCTAGGCCCCACATGTCAACGGCCGGGCCGTAGTTTTTCATGCCAGCAAGCAACTCTGGTGGCCGATACCATCTCGTGACCACCATCCCTGTGTATTCCTTCTGATTCGACCCGTGAGCCTTTCCCTTCCCCTTCCATGCGGGTCGATCTTCGTTGTTCTCCAATTCTGTCTCCGTAGAGGCGCCGTGCTGAGCGTACGGAGACCGCCCGTGCCCATTCCCATTTGCGCTGCGGCGCGCACTTGAGGTCGAGTTAGATGGTAAGTCGTTTGCATCTGCAAAGGGACGCGCTAGACCGAAATCTGCAATTTGAAGGGATCCTTCGTTGTTGATAAGCAAGTTGGCTGCTTTCATGTCACGGTGCAGAATTCGATTCTGCGGCACAAGAAGGGGGAAAGGAGCATATCAGCACCCAATAGTACAGCTCTGCCTGTATTTGAGACTCATGGGCGTACCTTGTGTAGATATAGGGTGCCCTCGAGCAGCTGTTTCATGTAGAGTTTGATCTGACTTGGCGGCAGGATTCCTATCTGCTGGTTTTCCAACAATCCGTTTAGATCGTGATCCATGTAGGGTTCGACCATGTAGATGGTCCCTCTGACCGCACCGCCTGACAGCCCACTAGTGTTGGATGACGAAGAAGCTCCTGGAATATGGTTGGTGACCGCCTCTCGATCTCGTAAATACTGAGCTGGATCCAAGCCTCGTTCGAGAAGGCTCTTGATCTCGTTGTGTGTCAGAGGCGGTGGTTCGTAGACGATATCCACTACGGGGATCACCGCAGGATGTCTGAGTAGCTTAAGCAACTTTATCTCCCGGATGGTGGTGATTGGCATGCCGTCCTTCTCCTCGTGTATGACAACCTTCTTGAGCGCAACATCCCGATTGGTGCGCTTGTCCCGTCCTCGTTGGACCACACCGAAAGTACCTTGACCCAGCTTCTCCGATAGCTCGTAGTCAGTCGCGGGAGAGCATCCTTTGAAGACGATCAGCTCCGGCTTGCCTTTTCGTGCCTCCCTACTGCGCCTGGCTGCTTCCTTGCGAGCTGCAAAGTCCTTGCCATAATTGTAGAGCGAGGACTGGTTACTGCGGAGGCGAGGGAGAGGCTTGAGAATGCCGTAAAGTGCATTTTCTTCCTTGTAAGCTTGCTGTGCGTCCAAGGGACGGCCCCACCCTTTGCCTTGTTCCCTTGCGGATATTGAGGAAGATGAGCGAAGGTCCGAAGCTTGTAGAGCTCCGTTGATAGATGCCGAGCGGGAAAGAGATGACGAGCCTGCAGCTCCATTGGAATTCAGCAGCTGAGCCTGCGATGTTGATGCTGAGGCATGTTGGGAGTGTTGCGAGGGTGGACGGTCTTGTTTGCTTGCTGCGAGGTACTGGCTGGTCTTTGCACCTGACAAGGCGGGTGTCTTCGCTGTAAGAGATCCGCCTTTGACCGAGGGAGCTGGCGAGAGTAGCGAGGGATGTAAAGGAGCAGCTGCTCCTGCGCTGACTGTGATTGCTGAGCCCTCGGGGGGTTCACTGATGATAGGGTCGAGTTCGAGATTGACACCGTAGCGAGCCTGCTTCGATGGAGGTGCCGAGCTGTGTTCGTACAGCGTGGGACTGCCGAGTCGCTTCTGTACGCCAGACGAGGGCCACTCGGTGTTGGCGTCTGTCATGCTGGAAGCTGGTTATGCGTCGTTGATCGTCGACGCTGTTCCCGACAACGCAGCTCGAGGCAGTGGTAGAGGCAAGTTGACAGGGAGAATGGTGCAGCCAGGCGGGCATTTCATCTTGCGCTCGGGAAGCTCGAACTTGGGCGAGCCACGTGGCGAAATAACCCCGGCTGGCGAGAACAAAGGGAAGCATCAGCCATGCACAGACGATCGCCATGCTGACCAGATTCCAGATCTCAAAGAACAAGCATCGACGAGAGCCTCTTCATTCTTGCTGGAGACCGTCCATCATTCGATTCCGGCTTTCATTCTCCCGCTCTCATATCTGTCACTTGTCTCTGGGTCGTTTCGAATCCGCCTTTGTGCTTGAAACTGTTCGATCATAGACAATGCCTCCCCGCGCCCGAAGATCTTCGGCCTCTGCCTCTGCTTCTACTTCTGCTTCTCCAGCTACCAAGTCCAAAGCAAGAGGCCGGCCATCGAACGCCTCAAGTGCTTCTGCAAAGTCCACAAAGTCAGCACCAGCTTCCAAGCCAGCCTCGCGCTCCCAACCTCAAAAGTCGAAAGCAAATGGCAAATCAAAACAAACACCAACCTACCTCGATGACGACTCGGACGAGGATGAGGAAGAAGAGGATGTAGACGACAGCGAGGACGACTTTCAGGCTGAAGATGACGACGATGAAGAAGAGGACGATGAAGGAGACGACGATGCTTCTGAGGATGATTACCAAGCGACTGGCAGCAAGAAGAGCAAAGCTTCGCCAGGCTCTCTCAAACGCAAGTCCACCGCTTCCACCTCGTCCGCATCAGCTTCCAAAAAGCAGAAGACTCGACGAAAGTCCAAGGACCAAGACACCGATGAAGACTTCGATGACGACGATGACGAGGACTCCGGTCGCATTCGACAATCTCACGGTCTTGTCCGCTCTGGCATAGGCGCTCCTACCTCGGGGCATGTACCCCCGCGTCAAGTCAGTCCTCACCTATTCAACCTACTCACGGATCTTTGTGATCCAGCAAAGAACGACCGAGACTGGTTCAAGGCGCGTGACAAATTGGTATGTATGCTCGCGGGCACCGCACCTTTACATTCGACGTTCTGATCGCGCTTTCTGTCTGTGAATGTCCTCAGTGGCGAGTAAGTCAAACTCATTGGGAGTAAATCATGGTCATATATGTCGGCTGATTGATCTTTCTATCTCGCCCTCCGGTAGTACTGTGAACAAAGTTGGCTGAGCTTCATAGAGACGCTGACGGAGAATATCATGGAAAAGGTAAGATCACTCTTGGATCAGTCTGCATACATTCGGCATAGCACTCATCAGCTTTCTCGATACTTGGGAGTGAAGGGAGACGACACGATTCCCTTCCTACCTCCAAAGGATATCACCTACCGCATCTAGTGAGTCATAGCAGCGCATACATTCGGTGGATGTTGTTCTTATTCTGACTTTCTCCGCTTTCCCGCACGTCTTCCACAGTCGCGATGTAAGGTGAGCATGTTCACGCGCATATACGCATCCCTAAATGCCCTGCGAGCTAAAGGTGATGCGTTTCATCAGGTTCTCCAACGACAAGACTCCTTACAAGACCGAGATGCAAGTCACATTCAGTCGCACAGGCAGGAAAGGAAATTGGGCAGGCTACCACCTTTCGGTCTCGCCCTTTGGGCGATCGTACATTGCTGGAGGAAAGTGGCACCCCGACTCCCGGGCACTGGGCAAGATTCGGCAACACATTCTGGACAACGACCAGTTGGGCCAGGAGTTGCGTGAGATAGTCAGTGCCAAGGAATTTGTCAAGATGTTTGGTGCACCCGTCAAGAGCGTAAAGGAGTTGACGAAGGACATGGGCCGAAAGAGCCTTTGGGGTTTTCAGGATCAGCTCAAGGTGAGCAAGCTGGAACTTGGCCTGAAGCTTTGCAGTGGCTGAAAGTATGTACACGTGATGCAATTCTCTTTGACGGGACGTCTCCAGGTCGCACCCAAAATCATCGGCCTCGAACCTGACAATCCAGACATGCATTGGCTCCGTCTCAAGTCTTTCACGGTGTCTCGGCGCTTCTCGGACGAGGAAGTTCTCAAACCTGGCTTTCAAGATCAAGTCAGCGAGGTCGTCCGAACGATGCGACCGCTCATCTCGGTCATGAACCGCATGGTCTTTGGAGAAGACATCGACGGCGAGGAGCCGCCGGATGATGCCGAGGATGACGAGGATGATGACGACGAGTAGATCGAGACCTACGTAATCCGAGCCCGCCGGCCTGTTGAGACTTCTTTGTACCTCAAGCCGACCTGCTCAAGCTGTTGCAGCACCTACACTTGCGCAGCCCCACTTGCCCAATGTTCTGATCTCCATTAATCTCGTTGTCTCAAATGCACGCAATCTCCGCAGGTCGAACAGGGTGGTTTGTACACGGACACGCATTCAAAGCTGAAGACTCCAACTGTCAATGCTGAAAGAGGGGTTGGATTCGACACTTCGATAAAGCAGAATGGTCACTCAAACTTTTCCATACGCGGCCACTCCTTCGCGCCATCCTGAGGAGCCACCCAAGGGAACTGATGGTTCCTCCTCTCCGTGTACAGTTCTGAAATCGGCGCAGGATAGACGAAGCCTGAATTCCCCGCTGCTGCCTCGGCTGTTCCGTCTTGATTCGTCTTGGCGAAGAGTCCCGCCCGGAGGGCGGTCACGTCGGTGTTGTCTTCGGGCCAGGATCGGATCGGCGTGCCTGTAAGAGAGCGACCCACGCAGACCTGACGGGTCAGGCCAAATTGCCTCATGCTGACATCTCGCCCTCGGAAGCGTCATCCGGGGATCACTTACCGCAAGTGCCGCAGAATGCACGGATGACCGCCTTGCCCGAGTCTGTGTCGACGTCCCGGTCTGAAATTGGAAGATGAACAAGCGACATCAGAAACAGCAAAAAGATGCCCCACCATCAGAAGGCCGGAACGCACAGGTGCTTGGGGTCCCAGTGACTTTCAGGAACTTGGTCAGCATTCCAGCGACGAGACAGCCAGGCTAGAGACCACAGCAAGACAAACGTCAGAATGCGCCCCCGCTTTGGAGCGAGTTCATAGATCAAGCTTACCGCACTGTGCGAAGTTGCGCAATTCTGACAGTAGCACATCGCAAACTATTCATGAGGGAGAAGGAGCATCACATCACAGAAGGGAAGGGAAAAGAGCGATCAGCAGAGCAGGACCGAGGTAAGCTGCTGTGGTCTTCTTGCGGACGAGCGGCGAGAGGCTACGTACCCGCAAGGGAAGGAACTCGTCGGCCACCTCCACCTTGATCGCCTTGCAAAGGCATGCTCCTTGAAGTGGCATGGAGTTCTTCTTGTGACAGATAGATTAGAAGATGTCCTGACAAACGTCTAGCGATGCGAGCTCGAGCTGGGGTTGGAGGTCAGGAAGATACCATTCGACATCGGCCTGCCTCACATGACGGATGGAGAAGCTCAGCCGAAGACTAACAAAGTTCACGCAAAGTCACACGACGCTGGGACTGCGCACACGACACTCTATGGGGCGTACACCCGTCTCTTTCCACAACACCTTGGCACACTTTCTTGCTTAGTTTCAGCAATAAAGGAGGTCCACTTGGGATGGGGATTGAGCGGTACAAGGTAAGGCAACTTCCACCTCGGTCTGGTGTCGGATCGAGGGCCATCGCATTGGGACGGTCTGGCGGGAACAGGACGTAAAACTCGTCAGCCAATTTCTCGTTTACTTTCGACGTGACATAGAACGGGAGCACTGGAACTGGGGGCGACGCAGACATGTCGGCAAAGCAGAGAGTGCATACAGCAGAAGGGTGATTGAGAACGGCTTTGATGTTTTCATGCTGCCCCGATGGTTCGAGTCGGGTTGGTTGACGATCCGATGCGACATCACGTGACAGACCAGGCGCGTCCGGTTGTTACGCGTTCAAATTTCTTCTCTTGTTTGACGGGATATCCGGAATAAACCAGAGAAAAACACAGGGGCTACCTTGATGACCTTCAAGCCTCCTTCCTCGTTTCTCTCGAGCTTCTCCATCGCTGTCCTTCATCACCATCAGCAGCAGACAACCACGCGAAAGGAAGCACCACCTCCCCTGAATCGTCTTAATCGTCTTCATCTCGCTCGTGAACACTCATTCCTCCTCAAGAATGCCTCCTGACGGCTCCGCTCCGCCGACTCCCGGCAGTTCTGCCCCCGGCTCGCCGGCCAAATCCTCCAAATTCTCCTGGGGCTTTGGTCGCAAGAGTCGCACGCCCAGCCCGAACGGATCTGCCTTTATGGGCGGTGACGACGACGAAGACGACAATCGCGGTCGAACCTCGCCTTCCACATTCGTCGTCAAGAGCGTCGTCCGTCAACCAGGCGGTGTCTCCCTCGACCACAAGGATGAACATGGTGGCTTCAGCCAATCACCCACCAACGGCACAGGTCCTTGGTCACAACAAGGGCCCAACGGTAACTACCATAATGATTCCTACAAACGCCAGAAGTCCCGGCCGCTCATGAGTCTCGGTGTGCCCGACGGCGGTCCCGGAGGAGGTGTCGGCTACGGCGGTGCTCACAGCTCCAACGACGGCAGACCAGAAGCCGAGCTCCGGCTTGCAGCCGCTACAAATGCTGGCGC
Source organism: Tilletia horrida (assembly GCA_001006505.1). Taxonomy (NCBI): domain Eukaryota; kingdom Fungi; phylum Basidiomycota; class Exobasidiomycetes; order Tilletiales; family Tilletiaceae; genus Tilletia; species Tilletia horrida. The sequence goes on from LAXH01000029.1 coordinate 110,404, forward strand.
TATTCTATCACCATCCGGACGCGACACGCCCTCGCCTCAGCGATCGCCAACTCGTCCTTCCAGCCCTGGCGCGGGCATATCTGCAGAGCAATTCAAGCGCAAAGTGCGTGACAGGCAGAACAGCCTGCAGAACTCACCAGACGGGCGCCAGATGAGTCCAGTCATCGAGCCACGTCGCGCTGCGGATATCGCTGCAGAGGCTCGTGCATCCTCTCAAGATCGGCAGTGGTCCCCCAGCCCCACCCAACACACCTTTGACAATCACACGCCTGGGCGACCGTCCTTTGGCCAAGGTGGGCACCCTAGAGTGCAGCCGCCGGCTCACGGTGGCTCTCTCCCGATCTCCATTCCCTCACCCAACTGGTCTGATCGCAATCGGGAGCTACCCGGGACGCCAGGCGGAGAATTCGACGCCGTCCCGCGCAGCTTTGAGGATCAAAACAGGGGCAGGTCATCCAGTCCCGGTTTCGCTGGTCTGTTCAAAGGAATTTTTGGACGCTCGCCAAAGGTCGAACAATCTTCGTCTTCACCTCAGAATGGTATCGGCTACGATGACGAGCATGCCTGGCTGACTGGACACGGCAGCATGGGGCCTGCACCCTATGGTGCACCGTCGCCAAATGGCTCCGCTCCTTCGAGCTACGAAGGCGGGCCGAACAAGTTTGTGCCCCCAGCGGGACAGTCCTTCTCCGCCGCGCTGCCGTCTCCGCTGCGCTTCGCTGTAGCAGGGGCGCCCGCCATTTCTGATCCTGTGGAGGAAGCGGCGCGTCGCCAGAAACGCGAGTCGATGATGCAAGCTCAGCGCATAGTGGATCAAGAACGTCAACGCGCCATCGATGCCGCTGTCCAACGCAAGCCTAGTACCAATGACTCGCCCTGGAACCCCAAGCAAGTGCTTCCTGAGTCCTCCAATGCCATACTTTCTCCGCCTAACAGGAATATGATCGATACTGTTGGCAGGGGGGCGAGTCCTGTGGGCAGGAAACCGGTTCCGAAACTGGACGATCAGGAACCCGGAATCATGCGGGACTCAAACACTCCCCGGAAAGATGTGGACTCAGGGGACAATGCCCTGAGCCGCCTCGAAGCAATGCTGACGCCTGCACAGAAGTGAGTGAAGCCTTGTTGTCTACGAGACGCGTCTTGTTGGCTGGTGACTGACCTCGAATGACAATGATGCAGGATCATTCAAGAGACGCGTTCCAGACATTCTTTGGCCGCCCAATCCAGCGCTCCGAAGGCTGTGGCTGGTAATCCAAATATTGGGCCGGACCCAACACGTGGTGTGCAAACACCTGTCTTGGCTCCGAAGCAATTGGACAGCCCTTCGGCAGTCGACAAAGGCAAAGGTCGCCAGCTCGATCCGCCAGAGCAGCGACGCGAAACACCCGTCGAAACTCCGGTCCGACGCGTCTCGAAGCGCAATACGCTCAGGAAGGAAAACCGTCAAGCGCAAACACCGGTATTGGCTTCGACGCCTGCTCAAGGCAGCCGTCAGGCGCAGCCCTTACAGCCGGGCACTGGTCCCATGCCCAAAGACATGAGCATGTCAGACGCGCTCCAGGACATGATGGTCCGCTTCTACCGCTTTGAGAGGTACTCTGTGCCTCTGCTGCGGTCCATGGAACAGCGACTGTTGGACATTGAACGAGACGCGCAGATTGCTCTGCACTCGGACGGAACGAGTACGACTAGCTCCCGCGATCAGGAGATGGATCGGTGGGTCAGCGAGATGACGGGCATGATGAAGCATGAGATCGGTCAGCTTCGGGCTGCTTGCAAAGAGATCAAGGAAGGCAGGGACGTGATTGCTAATGTTGCAGAGGGCCTTTTTGCTCAACAAAAGCAGCCGCCTGCTCCTGCTCCTGCTCCTGCTCCCGTCGCAAACGTGGTCCCCTCCGTCCAGACCAAGGCAAGCGTCGAGAGCGACCACAGGCGTGTGTCGGACATGGTGCAACCTGGAATTGCGGCCGCAAAAGCTCCTCAAATTGTGCCGATGACCGTGAACGCGTCTCGGACCACTGAGAACGCAGTCTTGGCGGACTCGGCCTCAGCTTCTGCGCGTAGCTCAAGTGAAGCTGGCACGTCGCATTTCACACTATTGACACCTGCGACTCTGAAGTCATTGCCTCCGTCGGAAGCTCGCAGCTCCAGTCCTAGCAGCGTCACTGCCGATCCTGGTCTGGGTGTTCGAAGCCGCACGGAAGCCAAGCCTGTCATGGTGCCGGTGGTCAAGGAGGCTGTCAGTGATGCGGGGTTGGCCGCACATGCGCAGCGCACGAACAACATCTCGAGTGCGAGCTTCCAGAGCGCAATGCCCATCCAGCACACCAAGGACGCGACCATCAAGGCGGACAATGTCTCAACCGCGCCATCCGCGGACAGCAGGCGCAGTCCCAGTCCAAACTCTGCAGGCCGGCCACGCTACACCTCAGCCCTGGGCCGGTCTCTGTTGGACCCGACCACCCGGACACGCTCGCCTGAGCGCGCTTCTCTGGATGTGCCTCGCGACTCGCGCCTCGATACTCGCGCAGAAAGTCCCGATCAGACAATCTCAGAGGCGGACACGAGTCGGAGCAACCAAAGTGTCGAAGACCGGCTGAAGGCACTGTTGAAGGGACCGACCAGCGCAGCCGCGGTGCTGGCTGCGAGCCCAACGCTGACTGAGATGGAGCTGGAGAATATAATCTCGAGAGAGGTCGCTTCTCCGCCGGTGACTGAGCACTTGCGCTGGCGCAGCAAGGACTCGAGCACGTCTGACTCGCCGAACCCGACGGTCCGATCGGAGACCCCGTCTACGCCGAATGGCACATCGATGCACAAAGAAAGCTTCTTCAGCGACTCTACCTTTAACACTACCAGAGCTACTCCTCCGCTCTCGTCCAGTCCCGACAAGACTACGGGTGTGTTTGGACTTGCGCCGAATCGCCATCTAAAGAGCTCTTCGTCGTCATCGATTGCGCAGGCAAATGCGACCACGGCGAGTCCGTCGGCATCGGCTGGATCTCCCAAGAAGAGCATCTTGCGCAATCCGTCGCCCACTCGTCTCATTGTGGCTTCCACCCAGCCTGTGATGCAAAGCCCGTCGAGGCGGGCCACCTCGCCTGCCGAGAGTCCCGGAGTGCCCTCGGACCGAGCCGACAATATCAAGACGTCCACCCACGCGAGCGACACACTGCGCGCAAGGGCAGAGTCCTATCTCAAAGCCTCTACTGAACCTGGCGAGGGACTGACGACGCGACCGGGAGCATGGGCCGCGTCTCGCTTTACAGAGACTGGCTCTGTGATCCGAAGTCCAGGCTCGTCGCACACGCTGGACTCGTCCAAGGATGGCTTCAAGGCTGGTGGTGGCATTGACGGACTGCCTGGCGGAGGATCGAAGATGCGAAGCTCTACCTGGCTGGCCTCGGACAGCACCAATTTCAATCTGAATACGAGCAACCGAACGGGAGCGTGGGCGACGGGCCAATATCGCCGGACGAGCAACTCGAATGCAGTGGGCGCGAATGCGACGCTCAAGGAGAAGCTTGCGTTCTTTGACGCCGCGCGATGATGGGCTCCTCCCAGTATCTGACTCGACTCGTCCGTTTCCATGGGCGCAGACGGAGCTTCGACTCGGTCACGCTGTTGCTTTTATACCACTCTGTATCATACTTCTGCGACGCTCTTCCTGTAAACGTGCTTTTGAATCTGGAGGAATCTATCACTATAATCATACACGTCCCTCAGTGCATGTTCCCCGTCCCAAGAAGACGTTGAAGTCCTGGGATCTGTAGGTAGCAAAGTGACTCACTCAACACGGTCCAGCATGCGTCTGATGAAATTCTCGTCCTCAAGTGTTGGAAGGTGTGGTTCCACCGCCGAGGACAGTCTTCCAAGTAACGACCACCACCATCAGGTTCGCCAAAGGAGTATGCGAGATGGTCGCTTTGCGCTTCCGAGCACCGATTCAGAGATTGCATGGCTTTCTGAGAGTCAGGCCATCGCAAACGAGCGAGCTGCCTTGCTCAAGACGGACCACCCATCTTTGCGGACTTGAGGATTCTAGATCCTTTCATCGTTCCGCGCCCGTCCTGCGACCAGCACAGACCGAGTCGGAAGCAGCTTCGCGCTCTTCGGAGAAGGAGGCTCCCACAAGTGCGCAGAAGAGTCTACTCCAGTCAGCTCTTCAGAGACTAGAAGCAGAACGTCGCCTTGCAGAGCTGGGAGCGAAATGGAGTCACTATTCGGGATATGCTTCCATAGAACAACTCAAAGCTCAGGTTCTTGACTTAGGTGCGTCAAACTTGGACACAAGGGCTACCTCCTACCGAGCCGGCTCCAGCTGACCCCTCTCATGTTACCTCAGAGACTCGACTCAATACCGCGCGGGCGCTGCTCGACTCCTCCAAGAATGCATACGTTGATTCGGTCAACTCGCGCTCAAATTCTCAAAAGGCAATCAACGATCTTCTCTCCCGCAAATCGTCCTGGTCAGACGAAGATCTGTCCCAGTACACGTCTCTGCTCCGATCCGAACATGCCCAGGCCAGATCCGAGTCCGAGTCGCAAGCCAAGTACGAGCAGGCAGAGCGGGAGCTTCAGACTGCATTTGATGAGCTTGTTCGTGCAGTGATGAGGCGGTATCACGAGGAGCAAATATGGAGCGACAAGGTCAGAAACGCGAGCTCGTACGCCAGTCTTGTCGTCGCTGGCTTGAACAGTAGGTATCTAGGAACGAAAGAGCAGTGGTTCTCCCCTTTCCAGGATGTGCTGAACATCCTTTTTGGAAACCAGTCTTGATCTTTACCGCTGCCATCCTCTTTGTCGAGCCATACAAACGTCGCAAGCTCGCCGAAACATTTGAAAAACGGCTGCTCGAAGGTGAAGCTCAGGGCAGGGCTTTGCTCCAGCAGACGATCGAAACCTTCGAATCCCGGACAGCCCAAGATCAGCAACAGCTTCGGGATGATGTCCAACAAGGCTACAGTCGAGTGCTGCACCGGCTCGGCGTCCAGCCCTCTCCAATGTCAGTCTCGGAGGGACAAGAAAGCGACGATTGCAGCAAGGGCGAGATGGTGCCTTTGGCTACAAGGCTGCGGTTAGGTTTGGCCGATCAGCACAAGCGGGAGGAATGGGCAATCACGGGCGGGTTGGGGGCTGCTGTGGGCATCGCCGCGACCTTGACTTTTGCACTCCTGATGGGCGGTAGAGCGCCGCACGGAGGTCCTGGCCCTGCCTCCTAGGAGCTCACATCAATCACTCCTTTTCGCCTCCTTTCGGTGACAGCATTCACGGCTGGCCTATCCTGAAAATGCTGCGGTAGGCCAATCGTGCAAGATCATTTTGTAGACATACTATACCCTCAAACACAAAAGACAGCTGTTACCTCTCCGATGGACCTGGAAGACAAAAATTCAGTGTCCTGCTGCTCAGATCTGCCGCCTTAGCTACTTTCGGATCCAGCTCTTGCCACCAGAATGCTTCCTCGGTCCAACACTGGTCCTGTCCCACATGATTGCGCTCAATTTCACGTTCAACTTCGCAAAGAGTCGAAGGTCGAAAGCGACTGGGTGATATACGGAACATACGTGCAGGTGGTGCGAAAAAGAAGCGGAGTAACAGGTCCAAATTCTCTTTCGCCTGAGCTGCAAAATGGCAGATGTTCTTCCCTTCCTCTCATCCGAGCACATCCTTGACCGACCAATGGTTCTTCAACCCTCGTTGACTCGCCGCAATCTTGCTGATATCAAATGCACGAGGAGGCGGGAAGTCTGCCGAGTTGTGGAAAGTCAATGCTCCGGACTGAGGAGGGGGCGATGGGATCCTGGACACCGCATTGCCTCGGCTGCCCAGTCCGCCGCCGCCGCTGCCTGGTGGAGGAGGCGGAGGAGCGACGGGTGCCGAGTTGAAAGCGCGCGAAGGCGGAGGCGCTTGCGCCCGACTAGGGGGAGGCGCAGCAGCAGATGGAGGCGGCGGCGGTGGTGCAGAGGGCCGTGCTGCTGCACCTGTTGGCGGTGGTGGTGCGCGCGCAGTGGGCGGAGGCGGAGGCGCTGCGGCTGAAGGAGGTGGTGGTGGTGGAGGCGGTGGTGCTCCGCCCGGTCGCAGGGGCGCAGCTGCGGGAGAAGGTCGAGAAGGTGGTGGTGGGACACCGCGGCCAGCTGGTGCTGGAGGTGATCTGGCAGTAGGAGGCGGCGGTGGGGCGGGAGCTGCTGGGGGTGGGGGAGCTGCCGACGCTCGTGGAGGAGGAGGTGCTCTGCTGGGTTGGACTGCTACCGAGGATGGAGGGGGCGGCGGCGGAGGGGGAGGTGCTGAACCTGGAGGCGGTCGTTTGGGCGGTTGGGGTGCAGTCGCAAAGGGAGCTGGCGGCGGTGGTGGAGGAGCTGGTGGTGCCGCCCCTGGCCTTCGAGGTGGAGTCGAAATCGGAGCAGGTGGAGGTGGTGGGGATGGAGCCGCAGCTGATGGTCTGGGAGGTGCAGGTGCACTTGGTGGTTTCGGTGCTCCGCCCCCGCTTGCTCTACCAGCTCTCGCCAGGATGGCTGCCGCCAGGTTTCCTGCTCCTCCTCCTCCTCCTCCTCCTCCGCCGCCGCCCCCTCCTCCCAATGCCGCCCCTAACCCGCCCCCAGCCTGAGGGACGGCGGGAGCGCGACCGACGGCGGGACGAGCTCCATCACTGCTTCCTCCACCGCTTTCGCCTGCTATCTTTCCGACGACTTGAGGTCCGGATCGATCATTTGTGACAGTTTCTGAATGAAGGGGGAGGGATGTCCCGGAAGATGAGCCGCAAAACTGAGTCACCAGCTCATGCATGACTGGACGGGATGCCGAGTCTACTCACTCTTCAAGGCTCTGCCGCCCTTGATAGCATCCTGCAGGGCCGAGTTCATGGTGGCAGCGATAGCGATGCTACAGTTCGCGTTCCAGATGAGGAAGGATGATGGTGTGCGTGCAGGATGAGCGTTCACCACTGTCAAACGTCATCCGTACGGCCTCACTTCGCACAGCTTTCCAGGCGCAGCTGTCAAACGCCGAGCACACAGCCGACATGGAACAGCAACCTTACTCATGTCATTGGTCAGAGAACGAAGGGAAAGACTTTGGAGTGTGATTAGATCCTACAGGATGATGTCGCTAGTAGTTATTGTCTGATAGTGTGGAACGTCTTGGTAGGGCCTCTCTTAGGAACAAGCTTTTGAAGGTGTGCCTTGGCCGCCAGCGAGCCACAGACTTCGCATCTTGGTCCGCTCCTTTGCTTTCTTCAACGCAGCCTCCTGGGCAGCTTGAAGACTCGCCGCCATACCAGGAGATCGCATGGGCAGGTCCTTGGGCGAAACCTCCTCCTCCATGGGTGGTGGTGGAGGCGGCGGTGGGATCGAGGACGACAACACAGCATCTTGGTCGGCAGCAGCAGCAGCTGCTGCCTGAGCCGTCGTACCGGGTCCTCGAATGGCAGCCAAGACATTGGATAGATACTTCTGGCGCTCCCGCTCGTAGATCGAGTTGGCGTCGGTGCTGCCCATCCCATTACGACCCAGCTTGGACCCGGACAGCCCAGTCACTCCCGTCCGAACCGTGTAGCCGGCCGAAGTACGAGACCAGCGCGTCGTGTCGGATCGAGCCATATCCTCCTCATCCTGGTCATTCCAGGAACTGACGGACCAAGCAAGTCGACGATCATGGACGGAATTCGTGCAGGAGAAAGAAAGCGACGACGGGCGAGATTTCGCTGAACGGGCGGACATGCGGCCAAATGTCCCAAGACTTGGCACTCTGAGCTTGTCCATCGCTCCTTTAGACTTCGAGGGAACTTCAGAGAATGGAGTCGAATATGCTGAAGAAGGTGCCAGAGGTGGACCGGATGGGCTATTTTCGTTCAACGCCATATCGTACTGGGGATCATGGATGGATCCGTCCTTCTTCGAGCTGATCGATGTCGACCGACGGTGAACCACAGACCCCTGCATCGAAAGGAACCGCGGAGCAGATCGAACCTCACCGGTTTTGAGTTCAGGCACATCTCTCATTTGGGCATCGGTGGATATTTTGCTCTGTTGTCGATTTTGCGCAGGATCAGCCTCCTCCTTCACCTCGAGCTCCCGGGAGCCATATGGGTCGGCAGCGACTGTCCAGCCCGCCAGTGCTGCTGCACTCGGAAGTGGTGCGGAAGATGCGACTGGTGAAATCTGTTGATGCTGTTGACCCCGCACAGGCATCGCTACCAGCGCCGCCGGTGACATTGTCGGCGTGACCGTGTTTCCCATCGACTTCTTGAGCGCATACCGAGCCCTGGCTTCTCGAAGACTGAGGTACGGCGCCGTGATCTGCATCCGTCCTCCAAGCTTGGGACTCTGAGGATTCGGCTGAGCTGCGCCAGGTCCCGTCTGGAAGATGGACAGGAGAGAAGGTCTTCGCTGCTCCTTCAGTCGGTCCTGATGTTGCTTCTCGGCGATTTGGGCAGTCCACATCCTGATGAGCACATCCTTGTCGCTCTCGCCCGGCTGGGGTTCTTGGATGAAGGGCTTCAATACAGGTGTTGCGGCAGTGGGAGAAAATTGTTGCTGCAGTTCTAGCTGAAGAGCTTCGTCCGTGGCGAGCGGATGGCGGCCGTTAATAGACTCCACAAGTTGGGGCGAGGGCGGAGTGGGAGACGCATTCGTAGTGCTCGCTTTGAAGATGGGAGGAGGAATCCGATTGATGTAGCCTCGTGCCGCAGGAGGAGGGAGGGTGGGGGGATGTGCTGGATCAAGGGGCATCACGTTGGTTTTGGTTTGTGAGGTGCCCGCATTTGCTGGTCGAAATTTGAAAACGCTGGGAGCGGCAAGGCCATGCAGGTATGATGGCAGCTTCGGTCGCTCTCGAAGCACTGAATGAGGTGCGAGGGAATCGATGCTGGGTGGCCTGCTGGCCTTGGAAGCAAAGGGACCTGAGGAGGCGGGGTTGTATATGAGTATGGCTGTAGCGATGTTGAGCAAGCCGATGCACGCAAGGATAAAGGCGGTCACGAGTAGGAACCGATCGATTCTGAGTGCAAGATTCATGCAGTCAGTGCTCCGGCTGTTCTCGCTCGGACTATGGTACACATGCATTTCGACGCTCACCTTCGACTGAGTTCTTGAGCCGAGGCAAACAGCAACACGATTGCCGTCCCCACCATTCTGGCAACATCGCCCTGTAGCGCCGCATCCAGAGCCTCTGAGCGCTTCTCAAGATTTGCGATCGTCATGTCCACCTCTGCCCAGCTGTGACCGACTTGGACAGGCAGGCGCATCCTGCTCAATCCGGTCCTCATCTTGACGGAGAGCGGGGTGTGAGCGAGCAAGACGAGCAGGGTGAGGACGAGGAGGAACGACCTTGACACGATCAGGGTCAGGAGATACCGGTGCGGAAAAGGGGGGCTGGCAGAGGTCGGGCTGGTACCGCTGCCTTCGTCGTTCGGTACATCGTCGCCGCTGGCTTGAATGCTGGAGGTGCGGATGAGGTGGGTGTCCCTGAGCAATTGAACAATGCAAGGTCAAGGCTTGTGATCATCAGCACGGATGCCTTTGTCATTTAGTGAGCGGATGTTGAGCTCACTCACGCTTTCAGCTGGCCGATCACCCCGCCGAAGAAGAGTAAGCAAGACAAAATGGTGCAGAAGCGGACGGTGCGGACTGACGCAATTCCAGTCAGCACTTTTGGTCATCTGGGCAGGACGGCCTGCGGCTTCCTGACTCACCAATGAAGAGTCTTCTCTCGGGAGAAAACAGCATGTTGGCGCCTGCTTTGACGGTGTAGTAGAGAGAGATTAGTTATGCGCAGCGAGGAGGGAGGTCAAAAGGAGTGTGTCAGGTGTGTGAGGGGTTCTCGGGATCGACTGGAGGTGGCGAGAAGGGAGTGGTAGGAGTGTCTGTCTGGGGTTGCTATCGATATGCAGAGAAGAGACCAGGATTGGTGGCAGTCAGTGGGGGAGAGTCCCTAAGCCAAGGTCAAAAGAGAGAAGGACGCGAAGGGTAGCAGGGGAGGCTGAGTTCAAGTACACTTTGGCCATGAGGAGCATGAGTCTGGCTTTTTTTAAGGGAGCAGGCTTTCTTACGTGAAATGAGACATGCTCATTCGCAAGTAATGTACCCTTTGTGTCAGCATACATTCAGCCGTGTGCACATGGGATCAGCGACATGAACATTCGAACACGCATCGCTCCTCGTCGAGTGGGACAAAGGCCTGGATGAGGTTGAATGTGCTGGAGATGAGGTGGACGAGTGGCTCAAAGGAATTCGGCGTTTGACGAACGGCGTTTCAGCAACAGATCCTCCAAATCGTGAGAATTTTTGCGGGCGGCCATGTGGCCGGGAGGGAATCTTCGACTGGCGAACCACACTTCGTAGCTCTCATCCGGACTCGATCATCAAGACTCATCCATACCCACACGTCAAGGTGAGCTGCTGACCCCAACTTGCACGCTCGCAACGCACTCAAGCCGAGTGACTTGGAACAATTTGCTGACCTCCCGCTACTTCCCACCTCTGCGTTCTGCCCCTGTCAGGTCCATACACAAACATGGTCAACACTGCTTCGTTCAAGCGATACGTCGAGGTCGGTCGAGTTGGCCTCCTCAACAAGGGCGAGTCTGAGGGTCAGCTCGCTGTCATTGTCGAGATCATCGACCACAACCGGGTAAGTCTCACCTCTGCGAATGTCTGAAGTTGGCAGCCAGGCGGATGAGGAGAGGGGAGCAGCGGAGGGTTAGCAGGGCGACTTGCAGCAGCGGATTTCTGGAGATCTACGAGCACCAGTAGCGTGCGACGGGCTTCTGCAGTGGCACTATCGATGAAGCGCTGCAAAACTTGGAACAAGACGGGCGGACATGCGGCGCGGCAGGGAAGCAATAGGGAAGCACTCAGCGAGGCGCGGGATGTCGGAATCGCAGTGCAGGGCTTGAAGGAGGGTCTTTGGCTGAGGAACGTGGGGTGGACTCAGCGCACTTTAGACAGGTAGCTGTCATTCCTAGTGTGCCAGCTACTGACCCATCCCTGCGATCCTGTCCTGCAGGCCGTCATCGACAACCCATCGGCAGGCGTTGCCCGTCAAGTTTTCCAATACCGCGACCTCACCCTCACACCCTACCTGATCAAGGGTCTACCACGCGGTGCCGGCTCCTCCGCCGTCAAGCGCGCATTCGACAAGGCTGGTGTTGCAGAGAAGTGGGCTGCCTCGTCATGGGCAAAGAAGCGCGCTGCTCTGGTCGCCCGACGGGGGCTGTCTGACTTTGGCCGATTCGAGCTGAGACAGGCTAAGGCGGAGCGACGCCGTGTTGTTGGCGCGGCTGCCAAGTCGGCCAAGGCCTAAATGCGTTCGGCACACCCCCCTCCCATCTCGAGTCTCCATCCGTCCCCACCACACTTACGCACGCCCGCAAGCACATCGCCCATTATATGCCACGTCCACGATCGATCACACATCCCATGCAGACCTGTTGAGCGCGCACACTGTACCAGAATAGCCCCTTTGACCGGGCGTGGACGCGGCACCATCTAGCAGCACAACAGGCTCACAGGTCGAATTCATCTATCTGTTTCTCTTGTTCAAATGCAAGCATGCAACATCTACAGACTTCTCAGCGACGGGTAGATTTGGCAGAAGCAGGTTCTGCTAGGTCAGAATGTATCGGAAGGGGTGCATTGATGAGCAGCGGAGATGAAAGGTATTGACCTCGGACATCATTCACGACGAACCCCACCCAAGTGGAACCATCTCCACTGTTCAGTAACATTTGTGACGCTTCCAAGTTGATGAATCACGCTTTGGCACGCTTGTCGGGAGCTTGTCGTCCGGCTGGATGAGTGGTTTGGCGGAGTTTGAAAGTGGCTGTGGGGCTGGAGAATTGAGCACGTGACTCGAAATCTGCCCGGAAGTTTCCCACCTCTGCGGTTTCCTGCCACTCAACTCGCTCAGCCAACAGCTAGCTCTCTGTGATTTCACTCCATCTCTTCATTCGACCAAAGAAGGTAGGTCTACCACGCTTCGTCTGCAACATCTGCTCGGCTGCTCGTGCTGACTCTGTAGTTCGCGCACTTATTTCGTCTGTCTTCCAGTCCAAGTCAAGATGGTCAACGTCCCCAAGACCCGCCGAACCTACTGCAAGGGCCAACAGTGCAAGAAGCACACCCCTCACAAGGTCTCCCAATACAAGACCGGCAAGGCCTCGACAGCTGCCCAGGGAAAGCGCCGTTACGACCGGAAACAAAAGGGTTACGGTGGTCAAACCAAGCCCGTCTTCCACAAGAAGGCAAAGACCACCAAGAAGGTCGTCCTGCGATTGGAGTGCACCATCTGCAAGTACCGAAGTCACATGGCCCTCAAGCGATGCAAGCAGTGAGTATCTTTCCGATGGACAAGGGTGGGAGGTATTTGCGAGCCAGACGTGGCGGGGGGAATACACTGGCGGCCGGCGTCGAGATGGCAGCAGCGGTGGGACGGAGCATGAACGCGGCTGGACAAGTGCAGCTTCTGTTTTGGGAGGCGGCGCACGGCAGATGGCGTCACATAGGTTCACGTGGGCTGGTTTGATCAACGAAGATAGGCGACTCCGCTTAGCTCCGAGCCGCTACGCGGTCTGTCTGAGTTGGCACGCGCAGGGACCTGCGGGGATGGTTCAGTTGCTTCGCGGACAAGCGCCAACTGGGCCTGGCCATCCCTTCAGGACACTTTGTCGTCGTTCGATCACAGCCGCATGCGTCGCCATGGTACTTGAGCGCAGGCGGGCGAATTTACGTCGGACCTACTTGGCGAGCCTTGGACATTGGGAGGTTGGAGATCACGGGGGCCGGTTCTACTTCGCCGCGCAAGAATAGGGCCTCCGCCCTGCCTCCTGCCTGCCATGCCCTCCCTTCTCTTTCTGCATCACAATACTGAACGTGCTCACTGACCACCTCCCTTACATCGTTCCCCATCTACAGCTTCGAGCTTGGTGGTGACAAGAAGACCAAGGGTGCCGCCCTCGTCTTCTGAGCGGTTCTTCGACTATTCTCCATCTCCTCCGCATTTGCAGCATACTCACATCACCAGCACAGCCCATGTCGTCGCTACAGACACTCATCCGACCTCCAGAGCAACCCCTCCATGTTACTCCCAACCCAGATTTCTCCCGTTGTTTCTTTACCTTCGCTCCAGGGCGGTGAAATGCAAGCAGGGCATAAGCACTGATCTATGTCTGGCATGATGGGCAACTCTGATCCGGGTTGGGTTTGGCACGGATTTGGGTGTCAGCAACAAATTCAGGTTTCAAAAAGAACTATGAGTGCATGCCGTTCGGCTTTGGGCTGTTCGGCAGCGGAGCCCTGGGAGGTGTTTCGTATGAGCGATGTTCTGACTCTTGTTCAGCTGCGCTGCCGCGTGGGAAGCGACCAGAGTGCTGGGGATGTGGATATGATGCGGCCTTTTCCTGTGGACAACCACATCCTCAGGAACGACTCAGTACGACCGACTACTGTACAGCGACACCTCCTGTCAATGGTAATCAGCATCAAGACCTGAAGTGAATGAAGGAACGCGTGGCCAAATCTCTTTCTCGCTCGCCTCTGAACAGATCCGCTATAACCGACTTGTGCTGACCGCTGCCCTACCCGTCTGCTCAGGCGGCCTATTTGATGCAGGCAACTCATCGACAGGACAGCACTTCACGCCTGCTTGCTCACTGATGACTTCTTTCCAATCGTGGTGGCCACTAGTCACTAGCAACGGGCTTCTGCTTCGAAATGAAGGGATGCAATATGGCAGGATTGCGAGGTATAAACTTCATATTTGCACGTCTTTTGCGACAAGAGGAATTGCGAGGTATCATGCAGCGGCTTCTCCACATGTGACACAATTGCCCAAATTCAGCTCGAATGCTTACCGTCGTACAGTACCCACCCTGCTCTGGAGAACAGCACAGGCAAAGGACCTGGGGCATGGAAGAGTGCATGGAGGCAACATTAGCGAAGGAGTTCCAAAGGGTGATTGCTGCTGGTACATGTACATGTGCAACAACTGTTGTGCGGCTCGAACTTACGGATGCTGACAGTGCTCAGAACGTCTACTGGTTGATGAGCCAATGTACGACATCGCGCAGACCTGATTTGCGACGTAACCTTGGTCAGTCCAGTGACGAGAACATCTGCTGCACCCATTTTTGGCCCTACGTATGTAATCATCTGACCTTCGTCCTTCCCCCCTTTGTGCTTTGTAGATCATGGCGACCAACGATCGTCAGGACCCTTTTTTCCAGACAAAGTGAGGTAGAGTTGCCGACTTTACCCCGGGCTCGTCCAACATTATGTCGTTCTGAGGACTGCAAGGAAGCAAGCACTGTTCGAGATATGATCTGCGCACAGAAGCTTCGGGACAAAGCCGAATGATTCGACGCGGTTGCGACTCTCCGCCTTGGCACTGGCGCCTTGTTTCGAAATCGTGGTGCCTAATCCCGGCCTCCAACTGTTCGTGCAGACCGCCTCTTCCTCACACATGCGTGCACTCTGCCCCTCGCAGCAGGCCCTCGCTTCAGCACGCATGCGACGAGCCACAAATATGATGCACGTCACCCATGCTTCATCCAGCTGGCCGCCCAGAACTGCAGCCGCGTGACTGCACACAGAAATCTTACCGAGTTCGACTTGGTACACAGCATCAAAAGGCGGAATAGGAGGTACCGGTCTTGGCCACAAAGTACGTCCTCATCGCGATCCACGTACTGCTCCGAGACCTGAAGATCTCGCCCTGTTAGGTCGCAGACGCAATGTGCCATTTCCAGATCCGTATCATACGCGTGACGTTGTCCTGCTTCGCTGCCTGAGATCGCAGCAAAGAAGATGTGAGAAACAACCCTCGAACACCTCTACCTCTTTCCATCGGGTGTATAAAAGCACCATTTGGCTGGTTGCGTGCTTCCTCGCTGACCCTTGCCCCACTCCCCATTTCCCTCCGTGTTGATTCCTCCCCCTTCTATTCCCCCTCTCTCTCTCTCTCTCTCTCTCTCTCTCTCTCTC
>LAXH01000030.1:0-19022 GCA_001006505.1 Tilletia horrida
CCACATCCTCCGTGACCTTGTGAAGCAACCCTCCGGCAAGAGCGGACCCGGCTCCCTCTCCGGTACCATCGACATTGGCCCCATCGAGATCGCTGGTGAGGTCGGCCCCAAGGGTGCTGACGGCCACGTTGCTATCGGTGACCTGCTTGTCCTCTCCGGCGGTGCCGGCCCCAAGGGCGCTTCTGGTGTCATCTACGGTGACCTCTTCGGCAACAAGTCGATCGGCGGCCACGCCGGTTGGTACGGAGCCAAGGGCCACATCTTCCGCAAGCGCGAGGAGTACTAAATTACTCGCACTGTATCGATGGATCCGAATCGCTCTTTGACTTCTCAACATTCTGAAAAGCGTCTCATCACTACCGACGGACGGTGGGCATTATTCAAGGGACATCGCTTCGCAGTCGTCACCTTGTAGCACCACATTTCTTCTTATTTGCATCCTTGCTCCCACATATAAGAGGCCACATCCTTTATCCCCTCCCAGTTATTCTCCCTCCCCCTAGAATTACAGGAATCTATAACCCACTCCTGGTGCATCATCCACCATCCCTCTCTGACCTCTGTTTGTGATGTGGTTGGAGTCTGAAAGTAGTGTCTGAAGTCTGAGAAGGAGTCTGAGAATTCGCCGTACCTGCGTCCCAACTCCCAGCCGTCATGCGCGAGCCCGTCTTTCCAGGCTGGGAAATTTCACGCTTGGACCTCACACGACATCGACACATAGAACCCTGCTGATTGGTGAACAGGCCGCTCCGACAACTCTGGCCATATCCCGACGACGACGGCGAGGTAGACAAGAGGCGGCCGGACGTCCTTCTGCTTCTTTGGAAAGGTCCGTAACTCGGCGTCAGCGAGCATTGCGCTGGGAGGGATCCACACCCTCACCGCCCAAGGACCAGGTAGATCCTGCTCTGACAACAGAGCCACATTGCATCGGGCTCCATACGACTGGTAGACGATGGGTAACACGGCATCCACACTGCAGCCTCCGGGCGAGGGAGAGATCCGTTCGCGGTCCCCATCCGTGCGACGCAGTCACGGAAGAGATGGCTCGGATCATCAATTCCGCCGTCCTGGCTCCGCATCCTCTTCAATCTCTTCACACCATCGCGTCAGTCGACATGTACCTTCGTCTGCTACCACGCTTCCAGGTCGTGCTGCAGATCCAAGTCTGCTGAATCAGCAGAAGTACCACTACATCAATCCAGACTCGATCTCTCAAGCGGTATATGCGCCTTTGCCTACCTTGAACCATCCCCATCCTCAATCCCACGCCTATGCATTTGCACACCAAGCCTCACTCGAACCCGGTCGAAGTGCAGTACACTCTCATCCGTACCCAGATGCCGTCTCGCCGGGCCCTGAATCGCAGATAACAGGCGTCTCGGACAGAGCCAGTGCAACATCAGATTCACATCCCTCCCCAACGTACTCTTCAGCCACACTGGCGGGAGAAGATGATACGTCTCCCGCATCGCGTACTCGCTCCGTCAAGCTTCCTAGTGAAGCCCGTGGTACAAGTTCTTCGACCAATGCTCGCCGGTCAGCTTCGGTATCGAGTCCTGTCGGTCATGTTAAAAGTGGACAACTGCTTACAGCTTCGGAGCGGCACGGCGCAGCTTCTCATCTTCATCAGCCCAGTCCTCTGAGGATGGAGCTCTCCCCACCGGCACACGGGTGAGTTTCTCTTTCGAATACAGCATGTCGCGCGGCGCAGCCAGCTGTTCGACACGCAGCTGCGCTTGTGACCTGGATGAATGCTCATATGTGTCACGCGGGCTGATTTCTGTGCATTCTTGCCGTCTATTCCTCCAGCACGCGGAGACGTACACATGAGGGTCTGCAGCTGGGTATGGGCTTCGACCCTACCACAGTCGTTTCCTCAAATCCAACAACGCCCCTGGTCGCAACCCAAAATAGACACGCCTCTGGCACCCCCAGCCATCTCGAGCCTGCTCATCCCTCCACAGCGTTCTCAGCCCTCGACGTTCGTACACTTGGCAACGTAGCTTCAGAGCTTGGCGGAACCGCGACTTCCGGCATACCCTCATCTCATCTAGAGCGACCCAAGTTTCAAAAGCGTGAAAGCGGCTCTGGCACACCGACGCAAATGGAAGCTACAGATCCATTCAATCGCACCTTGGCAAGTTCCATCGCGGCTCAGCCGCTGCCATTGCATCGGCCGCCTCTTCAGAATGCTTCTGAGACCGAATTTGGTATTGGCGACGACATCGATGACACAACAATGCTCAACAGTGAGATGCACGGGCTAGACCTGTCCAAATCCATTGCAATTCCCGGGTCCTCTGCCATCACAGATGATGATGTGCCAAGCCCACCTGAGCTGCGGACTGATGCTTTAGGCAGGACGCTCCCCGCCGCGTTGCCCTCCTACCTTCGCATTCCCACCACGAGCATGGTCGATGAAGACAACTCCCTCGACTTTTTGAACAATGTTAGCGGAAATACAGGCGGAGCAGTCGATGCCGCGGCCAAGGATGGTGTCGATCAGAGCGGCCTACCTTCCGGTGGTGGCGGAGCATTGGCGGAAGGCAAGAGGAGCAGTATCGTGGGGCCGACAGGTGGTAGAGCACAAAATGTGGTCCCGTTCATGGCGATCCTCCTGACTTGGAGAGGCGGTGGCCACAATGTCTCGGTCACCGGCACTTTTGCAAACGAGTGGCGAAGCCGTATTCCCCTCTCGCGCAACACGAGCACAGGCTCACGCAAGGACAAGGGCGAATTCAGTTGCCTTTTGCATCTGCCGCCAGGAACACATCGTCTGAAATTCTTGGTCGATGACCGATGGAGAATCAGTCAGGATTTGTCAACGGCCACCGACGGTGAAGGTAATCTTGTCAACTATGTCGAGATTCCAAACGTGGGTCCGGCGCATACCGGTCCACTCAGCGCCCCGGGTGAGGATTTACCAGACGAGGTTGAAAAGGGAAGAGGAGACGAAGACTTCCGCTTCCCGCCTGCATATTTGCGGGCCAGTCGACTCGGAAAAGCTGCCCTCACACATCCGGACGCCAGCCAGGGACTTCAATCACCAACGGGGCTCGAGCAGGAACTAGAGTCTGGCACGGCCCCAAGTCAGCATGGCAGAGGCTTGACAGATGACAGCCCAATGCCAGCGGAAGAGCTCATCCAACATTCTCAGGGTCGACCTTCATCTGCAGGCGAAGGCAGCGCCAAGGACGGCTCGGGCAACCGGACCAGCTATTACGCGGAGAGCACCGGCTCCAGTACCGGGGCTTCTTCGGGCGTGACTGCGACAGGACATCACCACGATCTCAAGTTTACGCCTCTCACCGCAACGAGGATGGACATAGACGACGAGTTACTGGATGGCGACGAGAAGAGTAAGTATCGAGATGGCGTCTGGCATTATATGCACACATTCACTCATCAGAGTCACTTTTCCCCCATCACAGAGAAAAAGGATGGGCTTGCATCATGGACAAGGGACATACCCGAGAAGATCATCCAGGCCCAAATTGCCGAAGAGATGGAGCGAGAGCGCTTGGAGGCACTGGCTGCATCCGGCACTTCACCGCCATCCTCTCATCCACATCATCATCACCATCACCACCACCACGGTCATCCAGAAGCTCATTTGCCCGCACCGCCTTCTCTGCCCCGTCAACTGGAGAAGGTGATCCTGAATTCAGGCCCGTCAGGGCTGGCAGGAGCTGTGGATGATAATTCGGTACTGCCCGCTCCCAATCATGTCGTTCTCAGTCACTTGACAGCGAGCTCGATCAAAGGAGGCGTTCTGGCTGTAGGAACGACCACGAGATACAAGCGGAAAGTGAGTGTGTCGTGACGACGCAGACACGAGCTGTAGAGAACTGAATCTTTCCCGTTTCTGTAGTACGTCACGACTGTTTTCCATCGACCCGTCAGATGACGAAACACACGATACCTGCTATTGCGGTCGAATCTCACCGCTGACGCCACACCGGCCGCCCCTCGCCTCTTTCTACCATTCTCCCCCTCAACTTCACATCCTGTAGCCCTCCACCCGCCCCGACTTCGAGACAACCATACACATCCACATCTGCCTAGCCAAGGTTTCGCTTTCATGTCGCCCACACTCCGCATCGGAACGGGCAGGTCATTGGCAAATCATTGCACTGCGGACAGGACCCACACTCAAACCTTACCGACCCGGAATTAGGGCTACTCCGGGCGGTGGTGAGAGACCCGCCCCCACCTTCTCTCCACCTCCTGGCATTGCATGCAAAAGCAACTACAGGTGTAAAAACCGCCTCAATAGACATCTTATAGGAGGTTTCCTTCTCCCAACCCCCGTGTTTCCAACGATCCCGCAGCTGTAACATTAAACTTGTGTCCTCTCCACGGTTCAACGGCCTGTCTCCCCCAAGTCCGAACTGAGAATCCATACCCTGTCGCATTTTGCCTCTCTCAGGCTGGATAGATGAGATTGAATGCTGCATTGAAATCGCTCATTATTATTGTCTATGGGACTCGCTCGATCACTACACCTTCGTCTAGTCTGATGAGCTCTCCGAAGCTGGCGGGCCACTCTTGCTCAAAGTGAGAGATCAGCACCATAGCCTTGCCTGCCCTCTCCTCTGCTGATGTCCACAAGGTCTGGTCAATGAACACCCGGGCCCGTTCCGTCTGTAGGGCGTCCATGCCTGCGAAAGGCTCGTCAAGAATTAGCAACGAAGGGTTGTGGACCACCGCGCGCAGGAGCAGGGCGAGCGATTGAGAGCCTGGAGAAAGTGTGGCAAAGGGAGTATCGTGCAGCAAAGCTGTCAGGGATGCATCGCCTTTGCTACCCGACGACTGTGCTTGATCTCCGCGTCCTCGAAACAGATCCGAAAAGGCGCCGACGAGTTCTCTGACCCGCGTTTCGCGAGGCCCACCGATTTCTAGGGGCCGACGGACGAAGACGCCATCAAAGCCTGACCCGATCGCTTGTGCGAGGCTGAGGCCACCGCGCTCGAGATCGGTCTGCCGAGGAAAGGCACGATACAGTTCTGGGGAAGTGTGTCCAATGCGCCGGTGTAAGAGGGGCGATGCGTTTCGCTGTGCGGATCGGGAATGCGAAAACAGGGACAGGGCAGGCTCGGACGGAGAGGCAGCCGAGTCCAAGGACGGGAAGGAGAAGGAGAGTGGATGGTCGCCCAGCATCAGGGACAAGAGCGTAGTCTTGCCTGATCCGTTTGGCCCAGCCAGGATGAGACGTGTGCCAGGACGGATGGAGAGGTCGATGCTCTGGAATTGAGAGCAAGCGTTATGCAGCAGATACAGCATATAGACGTCAGCAAGTGCTGTATGCTTGATACTGAAGCAATGGTGCTCACCTTGAGGGCGTGAAAGCCCTTATATTGGATGCCGACCGAGCGCATGTGCACATATGGTTCTTCATTTGGCAGTCCAACTCCTTGACCGACTTGTGAATTTGCGCGCACTTGCTCTGGAGAGCCTGCAGGTGAAGGGGGAAGGCTAGCCACTTCTGCGAGAGAGCGTAAAAGATCTTGCGCTGAAGTGTATGCTGGTGGAAGTTGCGTTCCTTCATCGCTCATGCGCGTAATTGAGCCCTCCCGTGCTTGTTGTTCCCGGAATTTGCGCTCGTATTCATCTCTCTCCAATTCCTCAACCTCGACATCTCCTTCCGTAGAGCCCTGCTTGATCCAGAGTACATTCGTGACCAGTTCTGACGGGACAGGGTCGCCTTCCCTGAGGGCAAGAACGATCCGAGGAGATCTTTTGCTGTTGACTTCAGTGAGCAGTGTGGCGAGCCTTGCTCGAGATGGAGGATCCAATCCGGAGAAAGGCAGATCCAAGATCAGCAGCTCCAATCGAGGCTCGGACGAATCTCTGGGATCCTTGTCGGCTCTGGCTGGCAGCAGTGCACTGAGGATCTTGGCTCGCGTCAGCTGTCCGTTTGAAAGGGCGATGAGAGGTCTTTGCAGCAATTCCTGGGTTACGTTCAAGTGAGGGCCGAGAGTATGAATTCGTTCTGACAGACGATGGGCGGCCTTGACGACTTTGGGATCTGCTGCCTTCTGCAGTAAGCCATGCTCTTCCCCTTCTCCTTGCCTTGCGCCGAGCGGATCTGGCATAAATGCGCGACGAGCAATGCTTCCAGTCTGAATTCCATGGGTCTCCATGATCGACTCAAACAGGGTGGTTTTGTCAGTGTCACGAATGGCGCCATACCGTGCGGAATAGTCGACAAAGGCAGACGATGAGCCTGATCCTGCACCTTGAATTTGAGCTGGACCTCGATTGGTCAGGTTGAGGAGGCGAATGGATCCCGGCTGTCTCAAGATGGGCGAATGCACGATCGACTTGTCCCTTCTTGAGGAGGAGCCGGCGATGGAGGTGAGGACGTGAGCCTTGACAGCGATCGGGGCTGGTTTCGAGGCCGAGGCAATGATTGCCCAGCATGTCCGCTTCCCGTGCTGCTGTGCAGAAGACTGCGAGGAAAGCTCATCAGAAAGCGACCAAGTCAGGGTTCTTTGCGGGGCAGAGCCTGGGAGGGAGAGCGATGTCAGCTCGACCAAGGGAGCAGAACCAGATGCGACACTGGTAGAAGAGGAGAAGAAGCTGAGCGTCTGTGTGCCAATGGCAGCCGCCGACCTCACACCCGTCGCTACCACTGCGCGACCTCTCATCATGCTTCCTGAGCTCATCATCAGCATCATCGTCCTCGTCGTCGGCTACAGTTCGGCTTGGGTGCTGGCATTTCTTCCAAGAAGCAACAGCTGGCTGCAAAGTACAATACGTAAGCAAGATTGTCACCAAGAAGGTCTTGCCGTTCATTATTTCTCTCGGCAACAAGTTAAAGGAGGTTCTGGTGGGACTGATGGTGGATGAGCTCCATCACCACATTGACGTCCACCAGCATCACAACATCCCAAGATGGCGCGCTTACGGAACCAGGGCCAATCAAGGGCGGCGTCAGCTATCATCAAGGCGGCGGCCATCGTCGTCGTCCTGCTCGGCCTCGCAGCTGCGGTCACAGTCGGGGCATCGCCGTCACCAGTCGAGTCTGGGTCGGGCTTGCAGACGCAGATGCATAGAAGGCAGTCCCCCTCACCCTCTGTCACCTCTGCATCATCAGAGCCAGGCTCACTGTCCTCAACAGTGGTCCTCGACAACTCCACCAGCAGCACCACAGTCCTGCTTACAGCTGCCCCAGATTCTTCTGCGACCACCACCCTGCCCCTCAACTTCACAAGCACCGTCAATGCGACAACAACTGCTACTCCCACCTCAACCAGCATGCTCCCCACTTCTACCCCTCTCCCATCGCCCACCATGCCAGCCGGTATTCTTTCAAACTTCAGCAGCTCCAATCCTAAGCAGAAGATTGACTTTCTCAACCCCCTTCTCGATGGAGGCTTCATGACCACAATCTTGCCGATGCCCAACGCGCCAAACTTGCCGTTCGGAGAACCGATCAATGCGATTATTTCCGGTCGTTCTTCACCCTCCGTCGTCAATGTAGAAGGCTTCCTGCGCTGGGCGACCAGCGTGAACATGGGCGTCTCGTGTCTCGGTCAGACGAATGGGTCTGCCCAGCTGGCCAACCTAGGCGATGGCCGCGGTAATGTCACGCAGGGAAACGATGGCACCGGCGCCAACGGAGTCTTGCGATGGAATTATGGCGATCCTTACCTTGGGACATGCCGAGAGTCTGTCATCGGAGGCAATCACCTTCGCTGGTTCCCACAAGCCAAAACTGGCGCATATTTCCTGGCCGCCTCTGTCGAACTGACTGCAGCACAGGGTCACATGATTGCTCTGAACGGATACAACAACGGCAGGGACGAGGTGGTAGGAAATGCGACCAATACAAATGGCACAGAGTGGGCCGGCTATCGATTCAACACCACTGTCGAATGGATCCCCGCTGGTGTCTTGCTGAACGCCACGAGCGAAGGTATTAATCATCCAGACGTAGCACTTCCTGGTCAACCGTCGCAAGACGGCCGAGTCGCGCTCCTGACTATCACCCAGATCGGCAGTCCAGACTCCAGCGCAGCCTCACCCCGCTGGGGTCGACGTCCTCACTCGTCCTCAAAGGATCGACGGACCTGGGCCACCCTCCTTTCGCCACACACGGTCACTCTCATTCTTCTTCCCGCCCTTCTCGTAGCGGCTACTGCTTCGAGCCTTTGAAATCCGCCATTCCTTTTGTGCTTCTCTCAGACACCCATCTGAGACGACATCCGATCCCTCAATATAATCGCAGCCAGCACCACGCACCGCATCGGACCCACATTCAATGTATTACTCCTCACACACATCGATCATCTCTCCAGTCTCCTCACATCTTTGTTCCGGCCCCACTTCCCTTCAGAACGAGCCTCCCCATCGGAAGCTCGGATGGCTCGTGACTCTCTGTTCGTTTCCTTGGATGCCCTGGACGTGCCTTCCTCCCTTCTCTCTTCATTGCCGATCGTGCATTTCCTTGGACCTCTTTCCTTTGTACATATGGTCCTATATGGTCTATCCTCTGCAATCCCAACAACGGACACTTGCTTTCTATTTTGGCGCGTCGATGATGAAGGGCCGCTGCTTATTCGCGGTTCGGCGTGGGAAACTTGCTGTTTCCTTTCTTCACGCGGTCAGTTCATCAAGAGAACCACGACGATGTACCGACCTGTGCTGGACGCCGCGGCGGTACATCAGCAAACGCTACCTGAGGGTCCGCCTCGAGTCTCTCGCAGCGAAGATGGGCTCCAATTTTGAAAGGGCTGACGTTCTCCTTGCCAGGCGTGCATCTGGCTTGCCTGCTTCCACACAGCATGCTTCTTCTTCTGGGTCGTCGAATGCTTCCCAAAATACTCCCCTTGAGACTGGCCTGGCTTCCCTTGACAGTCACTTGGCAGCGCTCCTGCCGCAGAGCTACACTGAAGGTCATAGTCGCTCGCCTTCACCTCGATTCTTGGAGATTGTTGGACCCACGGCGAGCGGGAAAAGCGCATTTATTGTCGCCTGTGCGGTCAAGGAACGACTAAATCAGCTCGTCCGCGCAACGGAAACATGGCACAACGAAGCGCCCAAAGGCAATGCAAAGGCAAAGGCAAATGATCAAACTGCAGAGGATTGCAGTATCACGACGGACGGCTGGGCGGATGTCGTCAAGAAAAGGGCTTCCTCGATCATGCTGATCGGTATGTGGTGATGGAAACCCAGCATGTTGCCTCCTTGTTCTGACTATTCCCTGGGATCAAATGCAGACACGGAAGGCAGCTGTACGCCGGAGAGACTTCTGACTGCGTCCAAGGCCATCATCGGCATCAACTCCCACCTTCTGGACCTGGCCCGCACCATCCCATCGAACGCAATCGAGGCCGGTGCTGAAGACGATGCAACCTCGATTCTGACCCTTTCTCAAGCCGTGTTGCAAGGGATCATGATCTGCCGACCGACCACACTTGCCCAATTCCTTGCCACTGTGCTTTTGATCGACCCTCATCTGTCGAATGGACTGCGAAGACGCACGACAAATATCGCCACACAAGATGAGATGGCCGCCAATCCATCTTCCTCTCCCCTCAACAGCTCCACGGCGCTCAATTCAGGTCAAACAGACAGCACACATTCCTCGATGCCTCCCAACACCTCACTACTGCTGATCGACTCGATATCTGCCTTCTCCCGGATGGCGCCAACCAACTCTCAAGAGAGGGAGCAGCGATCGCAAATGCTGGGCCATCTGGAAGCTTTGGGCGGCAAAATACGGAGATATAACCAAGCCTGTCTCAATCAGCGGATGGGGACCCTCTTGAATGTCATTGTCGCCAACCAAATGAGCGTCAAAATGGTCCCCCAAGACGGATCACTGTTGAACTTTGAAGAGGGCTCTAATCTGCCAAACAAGGTGGCGAAGCTTGTTCCCCAACTTCAGATCGTCAATCCGAGCGGACCGAGCCTCTCCTTTGCAAACGGGATGTCTTCCTCCCCGTCCGTTCCTGCTCACGTCCACGTAGGCCGGAGCTTCCGCAACGACGATGCAAGCGCAGGTCTCATCGGCTCCAGATTAAATGCAAGCGTGCTAGGAGACGAAGTCTGGAGAGTCGTGTTGTTCCGAAGCGGAGGAGCAGGGCATCGGTGAGTTTGCCTTGGTTTGATGTTTGTATTGCCATCGCCGTAACTCAACCCCTCATCCGTATCTCCATGTACAGCTTCTTACAACTGTTCCAGTTGCCCAGATCGATAGAGATGAGCATACATGCAACTGCGAACGCGTCTCACGCTCAAACCAACGCGCCTCCAAAGTGGCAGCGCTGGCTCCATTTCAAAATCGAGGTGAGATCGAATCTTGCGAGCACCGGATGGCAACTCTATCTCTGACCAGGACCTGAGCTTTTTCATATGTCAGCCCGATAGCGGAATCCCTCGAGATCAACAATGACAAGTGAGATTTTACGGACAGGATCTTCCTCGTTTGATCGTGACTCTTCGGGCAACACTCTCGACAAGAGTGAAAAGCTTCTACGCCTGGGCCGGGATCACCTTGGTTCACTCTAGCATGTCCAATACCCTCAGCCGATGATGGACGACCTCGAGCAGGTGTTCAGCCTCCTTCCCTTCCAAGGTCTCCTCAAGGGCGCCACAACTTGCATCGTACTCTGTCTTGATCGTCAAAGCTAGGATCGATCATCGAACAGTGGAGAAGACAAGTACAGCCGTCAGACCCATTCGACCATAAGACACATCGCGCTGTGCAGCAAGATCCTGCGCTGAACACACCTCCACACAATGTGTAAACAGCACATTCCGCTTGGCTCAATCTGAGGGCGTTCATCGTGATCGGTGTGCCTGAAATGAAAGGGCATGCGAACGCGACGGCTAGGCGGAGATACTGGAAGTCGAGCCAAATTTCAGCAGCGATTCGAATGGCCATAGAACAGCATCCAGGCTCACCTGAAGCGCCGTCACAGCCCAGATCCGTTGCCGGTTCCCTGCCCCAAAGTCTCTGAGACTGGCCACGTTGAAGGTGCTCTGCACAATGCCAAGGACAAGCTCTGCGTTTCGGATTTCCGTCTTCAGCATTCGATGAAGCTAGGCTGCAAGCGTGTCTGAGGACTCACCGACCCGACGAAGATATCCGTAGGACTGCTGACTGTCCTGAAGCCATAGCACGGACTCAAGGATCCAGAGGAAGGCCTGTGCCACCAAAAATGCGGCACCAGCCCAGTGACAGATGATCGCCCAGACCCATGGAGCCTTTCCCTCGCCGTCAAACTTCAGCTCGCAGGCCTGGAACGAGATTGCCGTGACGAGGATACTGCAGACCATGTCGGCGAGCACAGAGACCACTACCGCAGCCGACCCAACGCTGTGAGCACGACTCTCAGCCGAGCATCGCAGATTCTTGCGAGGACTCACCGCGATAGCTGAAGGAACTCAACGTGACACCATCGACCAAGTGCAGGCCGTCCCCAAGGTCCAAGGCACAGGAAAAGTTGGCCAGCAGCAGCAATACAAGCAGGCCAACCAAGATTTGCTCGACCCCGACCTTGCCGCTGTTTCGCGCCGCCGCGAGCTTCAAATAAACGAGCAGCACGATGGTGTTGAGCGCAGCGGAGAAGAGTGCTTGGAGCCGCAATGCGTTGGCTACATATCAGCACACTGTGGAACGAGTATATCCAGAACGCACGTCGTGTCACTCACAGGTCAAGAACAGGTTGGCATGGGCCCGATCATTGCGACTTTCTGCAGAAGTACTTGGAAGCCAGGTGATGGACAGAAACTTGTCCGCGGGGATCTGGAGGGAGGAAGACATGTTCGAAACGGTGCGCGAGGGAGGGACAGACTTCTTCCTCTGAATGGCCAGGCTCGTTTTATGTGGACTGCGCGGACTGAGTCAGGGCAGAGACGGACCAACGCCGGTCCAGCTGCGGCGCGTGCCCTCTCAAATGCACTTTCTCATCTCATCTCATTTCATCTTTCGGCGGTGCTCAGACTCCCCGTTCTGCAGGTTGTCTGCGATGGAGAGTACCGGGCACATCTGGTGGGAGGAGAAACAGTAAGGCGATTCCATTGCTACATGCCGTGCATGCGAGAAGACGATCTCGCCATCCACAGTACGAACGAGCGTGATAAACAGAGAAGCACAGTCCAGAAGCAGGTGATAATCCAATCCATTCGAGATGATTGTCCTTGTGAAGGGGATACTCCTGGTCGCGTAGCATGCCGACCAGCGAAGAATAGGGGCGGGAGCCGAGATCTGATGGCGCCGAAGGGAAGTTGAAAATACAGAAGAATCCGAGGCGAAAACTAGAAAGAGCAAGGTGTTGAGCATATGTTGGCGCTTCATCGGCCGAGCCAGTAGAGAATGATGTAGATGAGCGATCCGAGCGCGCGGAAGGCAGACAGACCAGCTGTTGCCCAGAAAATGACACTGCCGCAGATGAACGAGATGTTGATGAGTGTCAGGCAAAGCTCAGAATGGAAGCATGAAAACCAGAAACTCACGTTTGGTAGGGGTTGACGATGACGCCCTTCTTGCCGCCATAGACGTGATTCCGTACATACGCAAGCCACCACTTCGACGTGAAGATGATGATCAGCAGCGCATTTGTACCAAGCCACCACAACAAGAAACTGAACACCATGCATGGAAAATAATGAGCGCCCGCCAATCAGCTTTCAGCTTCTGTACATGAAGATGCACTCACCTGGTACGGAAGTTGGCAGCATGATCGCTCGCCTTCTGATCAGCAGAGCGATGAGACTTCTGCTCCGCCTTGGGCACAGCAAGATCCCTCTGCATGTGCGCCCAGAGCTCCTCCGTCTCATCCGCAGTGGTAGGGATCTTGACCTCGACGGCTGCTTTGCCGTCTTTGCCCTTTTGAGCCGAGGCCGACCCCAGATCGGTGCTTGGCGCATTGTCGCCCTTCGTTCCCCAACTGACGTCGTGCAAGTTGGACATGGAGTAAATCGCAAGGACGGTCACTGAGCGAGAAGGAGATTGGTTGTGAGCTTGACCATGCCATGCTTCAAGAGGACAGATGTGCAACTCACCGTAGAAAGGAGTGAGGAACATGTACTGAATGAACGAGGTCAGCAGGTGCCAAGGCTCAAAGTGGATGAGCGATGCGACTACCCATCTGAAAAAGTCGAAAGAAGCCATCTTCCATCAGCGACAAGCTTTGCTTCTCACAAGGTGGAAATCAGACTCACAAGATGTAAGTGGACGCCAACGCGATAACAATGTCCCTGAACCCGCTCGTCTGGAACAGATGCGAGAAGTTCGAGCTGGTCCATCCTCCCGCGTTGAGTAATCCGGCGCTATCGAGAGCGAGATAGACAGTCCAGCCTGCACAGTACATTGCGATGCCCATGATGATAGCAAACGCAACGAGGCAGGACGTGTATGCAAAGTTGGACCCTTGCGGTCGGTTGCCGAGTGAACTGTACAGAAGAGTCAGTGGAGAAAGCATGATCAGCACAAGGCAAAGCGGAATTTGTTGGACCAGTCGAGCAGATGCATACCAGACGATGCAGACGACGACCAAGGCAATGTACACATTCTGGATGACCTCCAGGATTGCTCCGCCCTGTCCACCGAAGGGTTCATGATCGGGATCCGAAGTTGCACTGCTGATGAGGAAGAAGAAGGCGAGGAACCTGTAGGATGATGTATCAGTATCGGCGTCGAAACTTCCGTTGTGATTGCGGAATGGCCGGCTCACATGTTGCCTAGCGAGGTCCAGGTGAAGATGAGCTGAACAATGTTGTACAGAACTTGAACAGTCAACCAGAGCTTTCGGAAGAAGTTGTGGCCTGAAGTCCACAGTCTTCCGAAGTTTGCCGTTGCATGCAGGCCAGCGAATAAACTACCATTGAGCCATCTGTTTAAGGCACGTGAAGGGGGCAAGCGCCACCATGTCAGCACTGAAAGGACTCATCCCATGGCAACATGCGATGGCTGGAACGTACCTTCTGCGCTGGGAAATGAACTCGGGAACTCGATCCGGAACATCGGTGGTGGCCTTGGCGCTCTTGACATACTTGAGAATCCACGCCTCGCCAGACTTGGCCGTGATCTCAAAGCACAAGATGCGATCCTCTGCCAAGTACATGTTCTGCATAAAGGTGCCAGCAGGCGGTCCACCAGCTTGGTGCATGGCCTCTCCCTTGAAGTAAGCCTCGAGTGGCCGGCCCTGGAGCGCCTTGAAGCGGTAAGCCGAGAAGGCACCGGGCAACACGGAGATGTAGCCAAAGACCGACTCGAGGGGCTTGTCGAGGATGTTCGAAATCTTGTATTCAAAGTTTTGCGATGCAACGAGGGGGTTCAGGAGCAGACCGCAGCCTCGGCCCGTGTCAACGGCAATCTCGCCACAAGCTCCTCCGACCATTGGGTTCTTGTCAAAGGCCTTCCAGAGCTCGTAGAGCGAGGTGCCCGTCGGCTTGGTTCCCACATCGAGCAGGATGGTCACATTTGGCTGGAGCTGGGCACAGATGGCATTGTAGAACCACCGGTGCGAGTTGAGCTTCTTTGCGTTCTTCTCCTTGAGGATGAAGATGACTTGGACAGGGCAGCTGCCGATCTTGACGTTTCCGGAGCTGTCGACGATGACCTGAGTGGTGTACTCGAAGACGTGGGCAGTGGTTTCCTTTTCGAGGACGTGATCTTTCATGACCCCCTCGATGTAGCAGCCCATGAGACCGAGCACTTTGAGCGTTCGCTCATTCGCTTTCTTACGTCCGTCGGAGACGACGACTACGACGACCTTTTGCCACGCGTTGGCACCCCACGTCTTGGAGCGCGTGCGAGTGCTGAGGTAAGCAATGTTCTTGATCACGCTGTTCATGGTGCGGCAGAAGAGTACCTCGTCCTGATGGAGCGCATACATGCGTGTCAGCATGAACTAGCAAAATAGCCAATTGTATGCGTCTCAACTCACCTCGTTGTACATGGTGAGGACGATGGCCAGCTCAATCTTGCGTCCAGCAAGCCAGGCGCGGGTCGCATATCGCTCCTGAATGAAGTGATCAGGCTTGCAAGTGACGGCGGTATACCTGCACTTGGTAAACTCTTCGGGCTGTCCTGGCTTGGCAATGCTTTTGGGCACAGGGATGTCGAGCACGAGATTGCCGTCCTGGAGCTCGATGCGACGCACGGTACGCTTGCGCATAAGCCGGTCTCGGTTCTCGGCATAGCCTCCATTGGCAGGTCCGCCGGGCATTCCAGCGCCGAAGCGGGGGAGGGGAGCCGGACCGCCGCGCAGATCAGATGGCGGCGCATGTGGGTTGATGGCGATGGCTGTGCCTGGTGCACCTAGACCAGTCCAGGGCTCTGCGGCGGGCATGGCTACGCCAGCAAAGGGAGACGCCGGATATCCGCCACCAGGCCCCATGGGTAACGAGGTCGGCGGCAAGCCCGGTCCTCCGGGTACGGGCGACTGCAGCGGGTGAGCTTGAGAGGGAGGGTACGTGACGATGGGGTTCTGTGATCCCATGTCGATGGTCTGGTAGCCTGCGCCTCCACCTTGCTGTCCAAATCCATACGGGCTGGGGTTGGGACCTGCTCGCTTCATGCCATCGTCATCGTACATGCCGTCTGATTTGACGAGATGGGTGTCGCTGGCTGCAAATGCTCCTGAGCCAGGGTGACCATAGCCCATGTCACCTGCTGCGCCACCGAGGTTGACCTGGGAGTGGGAAGGGCCGTTGTTAGCATAGTTGTCATAAATGCTGTCGTAGTCGCCTCCGACCGAGCCGGTGCCCCGGGCGGTGTCGAAGGAGCCCCCTCTGGCATCGTACGTTTGAGCAAAGGGGGCAGGATGGGATGTGAGCTGCTGTGGTGGCTGGTTCTGGTGCTGGTAAGAGTGGTCTGTGGTTGATGCTCCGTGAACGTAGATCTGAGGATTGTTGGGGTTCGTGTAAGTGTCGGAGGAGTGCGAATCTGAGAATCCGGGTGGAGATGTGCGCTGCCTCTGTTGCTGTGGCTGCTGCTGCTGATGGTATTGGTATTGGTCTTGTTGGATAGGCTGTCGAGATTGGCCGTTGGAATACTGCTGTTGATGTTGATGTTGTGGTTGCTGCTGCTGCTGTTGTTGTTGTTGATATTGTGGGAAGTTGGGGTCGTTCTGAGGACGATGGAAGGGTTGACCGTATCCGCTGCTGCCGCCCTGCTGTTGTCCAAAGTAGTCTGACATGTTGGCCAGGAGCTGAGAAGGAAGTTGCTGTTGGGAGGTGAGTAGGACAGGAGAGAGGAAGAAGAAGAAAGGGAATGAGACAAGGAGGGGAGGAGAGAGGAGAGGTCGTGCCTGCGCCCTCTCAGTCGGATATTAAAGGATGTTGGCGTGAGTGTGTGTGCGAAGAAGGAAGGTGTGGGAGAATGTCACTGCTTCGGAGTTCAGTGTCACTCTCTCGTAGGAGAAGAAGGAATGGTGGGTGGGTGATGGGACAGGAGGAGGGAGGAGGAGCTGAATGAATGAATCAATGCTGTTTGTGCCTGAGCCGCCTGTTTCCCCCCTTCTCGCACGCAGTGGAGTTGAGCCAGCAAAAACAAGGCTTGGCTCGCTTCCGCTGTCTCTCTTTCTCCACACAGTCACTCGACTCCGACGCTGGGTCCTCGGCTGACGGTTCAGAGATAACGATAACGTCGGATCTTTCCGTGCTGGCCAAGTTGTCGGGCCGAATATGCCGGCTTCGAGAAGGGGTCCCCCCCCTTCCCACTTTCGAAGGTTCACTGCCACTTTTTTGTGGGATGCAAGACCCTTTCAGAACTGCTGCGAGCTTCTTTTGGTCGCCTTGCATCCACCTCAGCAAGACAAGAGTAGCACGACGACAGACGAGCACAACCACCAACAACCAACTACCAGCGCACTCGCTCTCCCACTCCACCTTTCTCCATCCAACTCTGCTAGATCTAAGCCTACCTTCGTACCAGGTGCAGAGTGGGCCCCCCCGATCAGCCAGACAAGCAACTCGTTGCGCACAGAGCTTCGTTTCCTTCCGAGCTCTGTTCGCTCTCATCCCGACTTCGAGAAGCTCGCAATAAGGAGACAGCAACACCCATTCGTCACAGCACATCAACGAAACCCCTCTCCAATCACCTCCCACCGCCCTCGCCTGCCAGCTCTCTCCCATTTGATCCTCAACTAAAGGTATGTCCAAAGTTGGCGTAGCTCTCTCTCTCGTGTCTCTTTGCTCGTACTGACTGACACCCTCATCTGCCACTCAGTAGCAGCAGCTGCTGCTGCGCACGCCTTCCCTTGAATGTCCTTCTACTTTCACATACTCAGACTCTGAACACACTCATAGCGTGAGCCAAACATGCCACCCAGGGGGGCAGGCGGCCCGGCGAAC
This sequence comes from Tilletia horrida, assembly GCA_001006505.1. NCBI lineage: Eukaryota > Fungi > Basidiomycota > Exobasidiomycetes > Tilletiales > Tilletiaceae > Tilletia > Tilletia horrida. Next base: position 17,317 of record LAXH01000030.1, read on the forward strand.
AAACGCAAGCGCACAGCCGCCTCCCCTGAACCAGGCTCGTCCACCTCCAAACGCTCCAAAGCCACATCTGCTCCCAAAAAGGCGTCCAAGTCCTCAGCCGCAGCCGCCTCGTCTAGCAAGGGAAAGGGAAGGGACATCGAATCAGACCCCGTGTTCAAGCAAGGCAAGGCAAAGGACCTCCTCAAGGAGTACGACCCCACCGCCCTCCTCGGCATCGAAGAAGATGACCGCCTGTCACCCGTCAGTTCCGACGAGGCAGAAGGTCTCGCAGGCTGGACTGCTAAGGATGAGGACCGCTGGAGAACAACACTCGTCCAGGCTCAAGACGAGACCTCGGATCAGTCCTTTATAATCGATGAGCTGCTGCGCTGGAGGGAACATCCTCGGCGCCCGGGCGTCTACCAGTATCGCGTCGCATGGCAAACTTACCCCATCTACGCCTGTACCTGGGAACCCGCCAGCTCTTTCGATCCCATCACTCTCGAAGAATTTTGGGCCCGCAAGAAGGGCCGTCCAGACTACATCCCGCTTCCCGGCCCAGACGACGAAGAAGAAGACATTTCCGCCCATGACTCAGACACCGACTTTGCCAGCTTCCACCACCTCAGCAAAGACGAAGTTAAGCTCAAGATCCAGAAGATGCGTCGCGCCTGGCGCCAGGACAAGTGCGACCTGCGCTTGGTCAAATCGCTCAGGAGAGAAGAGAGAGATCACAGAAAGCGTATTGCGCTCCAGACAAAAACTCCCGTCTCCTCCTCATCCACATCTCATGCGGCATCCCCCACAGCGGAGAACTCTGGCGACCAGCGCTGGATCACTACGCCGCAGATGAGGGGCGAAGATGTCGACGATGATGTGACAGAGCAGCCGAAGCCCCCGATGAGCGCAGGAGCCTCGCAGGCGGGTTCCCTGCGGAAGCAAGCGTCTCGCACTCCCAAGGCTGCTGCTGTAGGGACTTCCTCGAAGAAGGCGGCGCCATCCACACAAAGCGGTGCTGCGGCCAAGCGCAGCAAGGCAAACGCTGCTGGTGCTCAAAAGTCAGCGACGAGCTCGAATAAAGGCTCGGAGTCGGAAATCGTGACGATTGTGATATCCTCGGATGAGGACGACGAGGAGGAGACTGGCGCGTCGAATGGACCATCCAAACCGACGACTCCCAATGCTAAGAAGGTCACGCCAGCTAAGGCCTCCAATGCCAAAGCGAACACCGCATCTCCTGCGGCATCATCCAAGAAGAGCGCCCTGGCGCGGAAGGGAGCAGCAGCCGCACGTGCGTCAAGCGCCGGGGAAGATCCATCAGACGGAGATGTAGAGGACGAAGGAGAGGACGACGACGTTACAGTTGGGCAACAGACTCAAGCAGCAGCTCCCTCATCTGGATCACGAAGAGCAACCCGGGATAGTGACTCCGACTTCTTCGACCGAAGCCGTTCTACACAACCAACTGGCGGACGTCGACAAATCATAATCCCGACGAGGACTGATGCCTCGGGCAGCTCCGGAACGCCCTCGACTTCGGCGCAAGCAGCTTCGAAGCCTCCTGTCAAGGCGGCGGGCTTGGTCGTCGGGGTAGCCGTAGGCGGTGCTCCGGCGAAGAAACGGTTGGGTAGCTCTTCGAGCAGTCCCTTGACGAGCTTGCCGCCCAGTGACTCGGAACTCAGTGTGCTGGCGGCAGTTCGTGCGGAAGGTGCTGCTGCTGCTGCTGC
>LAXH01000030.1:39771-98295 GCA_001006505.1 Tilletia horrida
GTGGCGTGGGAAGCCCTTGCTTATCCGTTTCAGGATCGTAGAGGGACATGGTCAGCATGGTCCTCCGCACTCGTTGCCCGCCGCTGCTTCCATGCGACGCAGAAGTCGGGGCATGGCCGCCATCGATGGAGACGGTGTCTGAAACGCCATGGAAGCTGGAGGTGGACGCGTTCATCCCAAGATCGGCCTGACTGCTTCCAAATCCGCGTGTGCCATCGTCCGATCCGTTGCTAAAGTTTGGAGATCGGTACGCTTTGCTCGCATCAAAGGGACTGTCGCTTGCCATAGGGAATCCGAATGGATCGACGATCAGGCTCTGGGCACCAGTCAGCCCAGCATCCAACGCGGAGAATCCCATGGCCGCAGCCCGATTGCGGAACGCGGCAGAGGCGGCCGACATGTGATGACTCGGAGTCGAGATCCCGGACCGTTGCGAATACGAGGATGCTGCGTCCCAGTTGGAGCCTTCCTGAGTATGCGTTCGTATGCGCATGCTTTGATGGGGCGATGTCGGCAAAGAGCTTGACAATTGTCCAGGATGACTGGCGACGGAGGATGCCGAGGACTGGATCTCGCGAGAAGAGGGTCGCTTCCCGTTGATAGGTACGGCATCACTCTGGCCAATTGCATTCAGCTCTGAAGTCGGCAGGACGGGTGAGTTGGTCGCACTTGCTTGTAACCCTGCATTCAGGGGGACGACGTTGAGACTGGTCTGGCTCGCATTCCTTGATGCGGTAGCTGTCGAAAGCGTCGATGGGTTGCCGTGAGACTGATATGGAGAGGCCGCGGGCCGAGGCACGTGAAGTGACTTGGACTGAGGTGAGAACGTACTCGAGAGGTCTGCGCCAGCACTCGAGAATGAATGCTGTTGCTGGAGCATGGCCTGCTGCTTTTGGTACTGATGGGCTGCATGCGCCTCCTCAGCCGCAAGCTCGTTGACCAGGGCGGAAAGATCGCGGGTGTCTTTGTACCGCCTCCGAGATGACGTGCTGTGTTGGCCCAGACTCGTGGTGGAGCCTTTGGATATGGCGACAGGTTGAGATGGGAAGGACTTGTACGTGACTGGGGGCGGGTGTGACATTCTGTTGCCAGAATTTGGCGAACCTGGCTGCCTTGGACCTGGTATGCGCTGGCCCGGCAATAATGCGTGCAATGAAGTCGTTGTTTGACGCGTCGATCGAGACCGGGACACATGCGGATCATGCGCTGCGATGTTCTTCGGCAGGGCCGGCACCTCGGGTACGTGATCGTCGGCCTCTGCTGCCAACGAAGCACTGGAGTGGTTCGATGCAGCTGCTGCCTGGACTTTGGCCGGACTTTGTGGCCCAGTGACAGGACTCGCAGGAGTAGGTGTCTTGAGCGACTTGGAGCTGCCGAGACGGATGCCCAAGAATGAGCGCCGCTTCTTCTCGGGTGGGGTGGGGACGGCCAATGTCGAGGATGCGGCAAGATTGGTGCCCATCTTTCCATTTTCAATGGCATGACTTCTGGCCAATACCCCGTTACCTTCGCCAGCAGAGGATGCCGGGGTGAGCTGGGCAGGAGATGTCGCTGCCGAGGTGGTGAGGCTGGGCGCTCCCGACAAGATGTGTGAGCCGCTGTCGGTGGTCGGCGTTGGTACCTCGTCCGTTCGAGAAGACAGGGAGGGCGCAATCGTTGAAGACTGTGGTCGTGAGTCGGGCTGCTTTTCAGTGACGGATGCAGCAGATAGTAAGCCTGACGAAGTGGGCTGCACAGCCAGGTTCGGAGGCGGAGAGACTAGGCTCGCGTCCTGCACGCGGACGGGTTCATCCAAGTCAACAGGAGGCGCGTTCAGGGGCTGTTTGAGGGCAGCGCTTCCATCTTTGGGGGATGTATGCGCAATGACAGGCAAGGCGGCATTAGTGACTGCTGGAGGACTGGGGGGTCCCAAGCCCGTGATGACCTGTTCCGCAAAGGCCTGAGCAGCTGCAGTGCTTCCAACAGCCAACATTTGCCTTTGCTCCTTTTCTGACTTTTGCGAGAGAAGGCTGCGTGTCCGCTGAGGCGAGATGGGTGGGCCATTTGACGCCGAGTGAGATTCGAGGGGGTCATCGACTGTTGGAGACACCTGTTGCTCGAATGGCTCTGCGGCATCGAGTCCGACGCCGGCTGGTGCACGGGCAAAAGAGGAGGAGGATGTGGAGCGATCGTGGACTCTGTACTTGCCGTTTGGCTTGGACAAGGCTGCGATGTCTGGACGAGGGGGAGAAATGCTGGCGATCGAGGGAGCGGGCGCGGGCGCGGGCGCGGCTGACGCTGAAGCCTTCTCGCTTGGGACAGTGCCCGACCTTGTTGGTGAGCGGAAGAAGGAGAGGGGTGCTGTTACCTTCTTGGGGCTGCAAGGCTCGGGCTGGTTGAGATTCTGTGGGGGCAGCGCGGGCGGAGGTTGGGAGGGCGGTGATGTTGTGAGAGTCTGCTTCTCCCTTTGCGATACATCATCATCCTTCTTGCGCGATGAAGCTGTCGATGCTGTTGCTTTGGCCGATGTCTTTTCCGACGGCGGTTGTGCTTTTGATGACTGGCTAGGTTTTGGAGTGTTAGGAGCTGTCTTGGATTGTGATGATCGCTTGGGAAGAGGTGAGGGGGTGGCCGGAGCTGCCTTCCAGATGCGCTTGAGGAGTCCCGACTTTACGAGCTTGGCAGCAGCAGAGGAAGGGCGAGGTGGGACCTGCTGCTGCTGCTGCTGCTGCTGCTGTGGTGGGGAGACGGGAGCTGTGTCGAGCATGGAAGGAGCGGGTATTGGTGCCACTGTTGCTGGTACTGCCATGTCGGGAAGAGGAGGAGGAGGAGTAGAAGTTTGTAAGGAAGAGGGAGAGGAGGAGGAGGAGGTGGACGATGATGCGGCTGCTTGGGTGGTCATTTGATCTGGCTGACTTAGTCGGTCGTAGCTGCCCCCCCCTGCACTCCTATAGCAATGTGAATGAATGTGCTTCTGAGACGCGCCTTGACTCCAATGCAAAATGACAGAAGTAGCAGCAGCAGCAACAGCAGCGACAGAGGGAGAGATGAGAGAGATGCTCGCAGAGAGAGAGAAGAGGGCCAGCGCGCGGGAAGTGGAGGTGCCGCCAAAGGGAGGAAGGAGGAAGGGGGGAAGGGCGACTCACCTCGCCTTGGCTCAACTTCAGTGGGAGGAACAGCAAGCAGAAAGGGCGCCAACAACGCGCCGAAGACATGCCGCGGAGTTCAGTTGCAGAGGGTGCAGTCACTCACTCAACCCGGGCAGTCAGTTCCTGCAGCCTGCAGCCAAGCCACATCCTGGCTTCCTCACTCGATTGATTATTTGACAGGCACGCGGGGCGGCCGGGAAAAGTGACCGCCCTTCCTCTCTCTCTCACCCAAGCACAACACTGAACACTGCAACATCCATTTCAGACAGCACAGCAATGAAGAGAGAGGTCGCTCAGTAATAGAGTCCACGGAAGTAGAGAGCTGCTTGGTCCACCATCCAGAGGAACAAAGGTCTGATGGGGGTTGAGGTCAGATCAAATCAAATCAACCATTTTCTTCCGGCCCCCCAAATGAGATGAGGGCGACTCACACAACTAACCGCCCCCCGGCCGTCCGAAGTCCGTCTCATCTCATCTCACCTCGCCTTTCTCCATCGCTGTCGAATCACGAAGCGTCACCGCTCGCTCGCTCAAGCCAGCCCCGCCCGCCTCGGCAGCCTGGTCCAGCATCTTCGTCCAGTCGTACGCAGACCACCGCTTCTTGAACGCCTGCACCCGTTCCGCTACTTGTGGGCCCTGTACACGCCGCGGGTTTCGCCACCGCCGAGGCTCCAGGTCGAGCAGCGTTCCCACAATCTCCGCCGCAAAGTACCTGCATTATCAGCAAGATGCAGGCAAGCAAGTTCAGAACAGGGCCCGCGCCTCGCTCATTGATAAGGCTGGGAACACTCATGACTCACCTTGGGAACTCGCCCCCGCTCGTCCCTGTCTCTTCCAACGCAAACTCATCCCCTCCCTTCCCGCCCGCATTGCTCTCCACCCCCTCAATCACCTTGCCATATCCTTGGAAGCCCTTGTAGTCCCATTGTACCATGAAGTACGGCAGCTTCGGCACCATCGTCCGTCGGAACCCACGATCCTTGAACTCGATAATCTTGCGATTTTGAGACCACTCCTCTTCCGAAGTCAAGATTGATTGCTGAGGGACACAAGTGGTGTGGGTCAGTCTACCTCTCGCCTGCGATCTGCGAGTCAAAGGACCCACCTTGAATACAGCAGGAATCTGCTGGAATAGATCTTGCGGTACCGGAATGGCTTCGATGTACGTATGTCTTTGTGCATGAATGCTAATCACCGTTTCGCAGAAGATGATGCCCTGTTTTTGAGATGCCGCCATCTGCATTAAGCACTTCATAAAGTTCTACGAGCGCAATAACCAAGATCAGCCAAGTGATATTCACGCATGCGCTTTCAAGGGTGCAGACCTACCTTGATCTCCTCCCAGCAGTCATCGTCCGCCTCGAGCGAGCTGATGTAATGCTGCATCGGTACAATGTAGCAATGGCCCTCAACCAGACTCTCGCCTCTTGGTAGCGCCAGGAATGTCCTCGTTCCACTGCAGATGACTGTTGCCCTTGGTGGTCGGGCGCCCTCTTCCTGCCAACAGTACTCGCACGAATCAAGAGCACGCTTCGTCCGAGCAAAGTCTGGAAACGTTTAGAGACGTCGATGATGAGTGCTAGTACGCGAATGAGAACAAGCAAAGGAAGGGTGTGTGTGCACACTTACCTTGAATGGCAAATTGTCTCTTGAGGGCATCGCTCTTCATGTTCTTCCTTGCCAGGCGGTCCGCGCGTTCGTCTATGTAGTCAATGTCGTTCTACTCACATGCAAAAGGTTCACACATTCAGCCTTGAGCTTTGACGTCATGCGCACACTTCGCAGCTCACCTTGTACGCCCCATCACGGGAGATCTGTGCTGCCAAAGCCGCGTCCATGCTCTTCTGATCCGCGGCTCCTCCTCCAAATCTCTCCTGCCGTACCAGTTCTGCCAAGGTCGGATTGTCCGTCTCGTCCTCGTATCGGATCCGCTCCCCTGTCTGATTGTCGTGCGTTTCAAGCTGGAGAATATTGCAGATGTCAGCATTAGACAGCATGTATGCATGTACTGCGCAGCCTCAAACCAGGAGGAGGGAAAAGATTCACTTTCTGCTTCTTCTTTCGATTCCCTGGCAGTTGAGTACTATCGTCTTTACTGCCATGTCCGACGTCGTACAGTCTCCCATGACCATCCAAAGTCGGCAGCATGTGGACCTCCTTCTTGCCTTCCACAGGCAAGAGCCCGCCGCCCTTCGGATCGACATCGAAGAATCCAGGCTGGGCATCTCCTCCACGCTGAGCCTGAGCAAGAGCTGCGTCCAGCTTGGCGCGCAAGCTCTTGGCGTTAGCCGCACCTGTAAGCTCGGCTTTCATCACTTTGGCCTGGAGTTTGTTGAGCGCACTGGGGTCGAGGGGTGGCGCTTCTTCGCGATCTCGCTTGCGCATGGTGCTCATGGCAGCCTGGAGATTCGAGCTTGAGCCTTCATTGCCGGCATCATTGCGACTGAGCTGACCGCTGGTGGAGGCTTCGATGTTTTGCTGGGTGCGCGGTAGCTGAGGTGTGAACAGCTGAGGTACGGGCGTCGAAGGCTTGGAAGAATTGTCATAGCCGCTCTGCACAAACGTCGTCCTTCGAGCAGCGAGTCCATCTGGTGGAGCCGGGCCTGTGGGAGTCGAGGCTCCCGTGGTCGATCCAGGTGTGGGCGGCTGAGAGCCCGGTTTGAGGAAGCCGAATCTGGGAGTTGGCCTGCTGGACGTCGACGGACCGCCGAGGTTGCCGCTGGTGCTGCCTCCGCTGCTACTGCTGCTCATAGGCCTTCCATGCTCATCCAAGCCGGATCCGCTCAGAATCGCGTCTGCCACGCTACGAATGCGCGAGTTTGATTCTCCCGATCTCTTGTCCGCGCTCATCCTGTCCAATCGTCCCAAATGCGATGCTGGTAGGGATGAGTATCAAGTCGATCGACGATGAGGTCAATGGAGCTGAGGAATACAGCTCGGCCGAATGAACGGTACGCTTTCCCTTTGTTCTTCGCGGATGAGACGTCCGAACTTCCAAGTCTGAGAGATCCCATCGTCAGTGGCAACTGCCACTTCAGACACGCGATTTCATCAGAGGAGCAGCAGAGAAGCATCGACAGTCGCCATTTGTACAATAGAAAGTCGTACCATGTACGTAGATGTCGTGCTGACCTGGGCTTGTGATCTACCAGACAGCTGACGTTGAAAACCCCCCTTCACACCCAGCAACAAGAAATAATGTCATCGTCGACTACACGACTGACAAAGAAGGGACGAGCATCCTCAGTGAAGCCGACCACACTCGAAGCCGAGCCCACAAACGGCCACGAGGTCAAACGCGAAGCTTCGCATCCACACAGCAGGGCACAAGACACGCCTGCCGTCGTGCCTTCTGTCCTTGGTCCCGCGCCACCAGCATCTTCACAACGGCAAGAATCAAACGTGACCCTTTCATCGACCCCACCGGCAGAGAGCTTGACCCTTCCACCCGAACTCGAACGACAGCCGCTTCCTGTCCTGGCCTGGTGTCGCATCATTGACAGAGCACAGCGAGGAATCGGAGACGCAAGTTACAACTCTGATGATGACGATGTTGCCTTACAGGAAGCTGCGGACGAGCGACCAAGGGGTGAAGTCACCAGAATCGTCAGATCGTTACACACGCTCAAGGACTACAAGGTCCAAAGAGTCAGTCATGCGAACACCCACCCGCGAGCATCGGACGAGGCCCTCCATCATGCCAAAGCTCGTCTTGCACAGCTGTCCGCATGAACGACAGCTCCACACTTCACATTTTGTAGCATTTTTCCTCAATCGCAAATTCTGCATTCCAAAGCGCACTGGTTCCCAGAAACTTGCATGAATGTGAACAAGAGAGTGTTCGGAACCATACCATACATCCGATGGTCTGATGTTTACATAGTCAAGGCACTTCTTCCTCCGGTAAGAGGTACACCATTCCTTCCCACATCGGCAGCTGCGCCTCCTGCTGTCCGCGCCGTCGCCATATGGACCTGCTTCTTGTGTTCCGCCGCAAACACGGCCTTGCGCGCCGACTTTTGCTGCCTCCTCGCTTGCTTCTGCTCCTTGAGCGCAGCTTTGCGAGCCTTCTTGTCTTCCGCACTCTCGTTGCGATCCCTCTTGACAGTGATTTGGGCCGGTACTGGATCAAGTTTCAAGCGGAGAGGTGTTTGAGTCAACAGAAGCAACTATGCTTGCGGTTCATCCTGGCTCACCTTCGGTCGCATCGCTGTCATAGTCAGAACCTTCGTCTTCCTCATCATCGTGCTCAGCATCTCCGTTGATGCTGTTTGCGGTGCCATTGACTTTCGACTTGGCGTCTTTGAGTGGGTCAGTAATCATGCTAGGAGCACGGTGCGCGGTAGAGGCAGTGCTGGCAGCATCTCGCGCTTTGATCATTCGCGGGTGATTGGTCGTGTTCGAATGTGTAGCTACAGCCAGGAGCACGAAGTGTCAGCACACTCGTCCTTACAGACCTGCCAGTGTGAACTCACAAAGAATGGTCTCGACGTCCCATGCATGCCGCGAGTTTTTGGGCTCTCTGCGCCATGGGAATGTAGGGTCTGATTCCGCTGGTAAATCGTCCCCTTCCTTTCGCTCCAGCGCATCGAGCTTGTACCGCTCCTCCAATGGCCCTAGCCCATCCCGCAGAGCACCGAGCCGTTGCGTGGCCGAAGACTGGTTGCCGTCGGGTCCCAAAGCTTCGACAACTCGTCTGCCGACCAGCTCTGTTGAGGCCAAGAATTTGTCATAGATTGCTTCGTGTGCAGCAGCGACATCTTTCTTTCCCACGCCGTCCTCGTCGGCCTCATCGTCCTGCTGCTCTTCTTCCTCTTCCTCGTCGTATTCTTCCTCATCTTCCTCGTTGAATCCCTCCTCAGCCTCGTACCGCCTTTGCAGCTGTAAAATCAGGCATACGATCAGTTTTATTTCCATTCTGTCCTGTTGCGCAGATCCAGCATTACTCACAGCCTCGAATTGATCGTCCAGGGTGCTAAGGCCCTGATTACGCCTCATGCTGGAGCTTGTCATACTCCACTCCGTCCTACCATCATTAATCGACGGCGCAACGGACGCTGCAAGCCTGGCACGCTGTCCCGGCTTTCGCTTCGAAGATGCTGAGAAGATGGAGGACGTCGCTGTGCCAGTCGAGAATTTCGAGCGTGCCACTCGAGAGCCGGAAGCCCGTCCACCTGTTGCCGCAGCGGCCGCAGCGGCCGCCGTCGCCTTCTTATGCTGACTGATGGCTTCCCGCAGCAGTTGAGACTCGTCCGGAACAGTGGCGCTAGTCCGACTCTGAGCCCACGCTTCTGGTGTCCACATGGCTTCGTCTCCACCTGGTGGCAGGGCCCGCCAGTCCTCCGCGTTGGGTCCATCTTCATGACCAAAGTCTTCTTCATCCACTTCTCCACCTGCCAGCACCTGGGAGAAGAAGTCGTCCACATCTCCATCCTCTGCAGCATTAACAGAACTGCTCGCCTTTGCATTTGCAGGTGTCTCAGCCAGTTCTGTGGGGGTCGATCCTGCAGCGGCACTCGTCTCCGCCGCGGTAGGCCTGGCCGACGCAGGGCCAAGGGTCAGGAACGCCTCGTCATCCAGAGCCTCAAGCGCTTGACGCAAGTGTGGATCCATGTTAGGCTGCAGTCCCGCAATCGAGGGGTGAGTGTCCAATTGAGACGTGTAGTCGAGCTTGCGCATGGTCGATTCTTGCGGAGGCAGCAGCTCAGCAGGAAGCTGTAGGCCAGACGGTCCAGACTCCGACTGATCGTCCTTCAGAGTAATTTCGCCCAGGGCTTTCTGATCGCGCTTCTGCTGCTGCTTGTTGGGCTTTGCGCTAATCAGGATCGTGTCTACATTGTCTTCCTCGTCTTGCCCACCGCGCTTGCTGTGATAGTCGCCTCCGATGGGGCGCAGATGCTGCATGTAGTCATAATCGGTATCGTCATAGTAGATTCCGTAAAGAGCTGCTTCTCCGACATTGGATCTGGTCAGCTTCGCAAGCTCTGGGTTGGAAGCCTCCAGGTCAGCACGAGATGTGCCAGCGGGCCGAGCTGCTTCGTTGGGCCGGTTGACCTGCTTCAGAACATGCTGGGGAGCCAGAGGATCGTTGATGAGCGGGTCTCGCTGAGAGCGATGTACGACTTGGAAGTGCTGCGCATCTTTCGAGCGCCAGATAGAGGGAGCCATCCTGTCTGTTGCGAAGAAGCTTGTCAGTGACAGTAGTGCAGAAGCATCACCTCAAAGAGAGAAGGATCAGACGACCAAGACGAAAGTGGACAAAATTTTTGTGGGAGCCGACATAGGAAGCGAGGAAGGCTCCGAGCCTCAGCATCACAACTGCTCCATCTTGCACTTGGCAGTCCAGAAAGATCACGACTTTGGCACATTGCATTGTATTGGGGTTGGGATGTCATTGTTCTGGTGGTGGCTCAGGAAGAGTTGGATATCTGCCATGCATCGGCTGGACCGGCGCGACACCCAAGAACCTCTATTGCCAAGTCGAAAGTGGCCCGAAGATCTTCGGGCCAAGCCTTCCTCCTGTGAAGTGGGACGAATGTCAGATCTGCTGTTCATGTCCCAACCTCCTCCAGATTGACACTCACGGACTACGGAATGTTGCATTGATAAGGCGCCACAGGCTGTCGCGAAGCATGCGCAGGGCCAAGATGGTCTTTGCGTCGGAGACTCCAAAGCGAAGCTTCTGTCGATCGATGTAGACACTGTTCGCAGCCAACTGTTGCACAGCCAAGTCTGAGAGTCAGAAAAAGGTTCGCCAGCTTGCCTGTTCAGCGCATCAGCACTCACATAGAAGTTGGCCTCACCGCACATCAGTAACAGGGCCCGATCATCTGCTGGACCCGTGTCCCAGGCAAACATCCGCTTCTTCGCGTTTTGCATCATGGTGAAGTATAGCAGATGGTGCACCGTCTTCTGCAGGGCATGGTACCGCAAGCGTCGATTCACCGAGGAAGGGTGGATTGAGGCTGGAGCGTTGTTTCCGATTGTCCGAAGTTGGTGGTTCTTGCCGTCAATCGACAAGAGTTTCGGATAAAGCGCCGCAGACATGGCTGCATTGATCACAGCAACACTTCCTGAGTTGATGTTGAGATCTTCTGGCAGCTGCATGAGTCGCACTTTGCCGCTGCTCGATCCTCCTGCTCGGTAGCGCAGCCGAGCGATCGCTCGGTTCGTCGCTTCATCCACCTCAACGAATCCGGAGCCCAACAGATAGGCCATGTACTGCTGTCGCAAGTCCTCGATCTGTTGGAGCGTCTGGTGGGAGAGGAAGGTCTTGTTGCAGAACTGCCAATGATGGTTATTAGCACACGCACGACGCCAGGCATTGAAGGCGTTTGCCACCGTCAGGAAGTCGCTGTCTCCCGACTTGAATGATGCTTTTGCAAGGTCGGCCTCATCTTCGCGTCCGAATGGGGTGACGAATGGTGATTTGGAGTTCAGAGCTGCGGCGATGGTGAGGGCGGGATCCAGACACCTCATCATAGAGGCAATTAGAAGGAATTTACCCATGTGCACATCCAGTGGCATGCGACTGAGATGTCGACCAAGTGGCGTGATATCCTCAGTCGTAGTCAGTGCTTTGACTTCGATCAACGCAGCGACTGCCCGCTGGATGTTAACTTCGGTAGGTGGATCAAGGGCTTGCATGAGCGCATCCTGTATGCTATCGCCAATCTTGAACTTCATGATCTTCAGCTTCAGCGCCAGCTCTTGCAAGGACAAGCGCAGCATTTCGGGTTGAGGATGGTCGGCGAGCTGGGAGGAAGAAAAAGTTCAGCGATCCGCCCTTTCCGTTACGCGCTACTTTATCTGCTCACATAGTGGTCATGACGATGTTTGGTGAAGAGGTGAAAGCACAGGCCCTCTTGAACACGGCCGGCACGTCCGCGCCGTTGCTTGGCATTGCTCCTGGCCACAAAGCATTCCACAAGCTTGCTGATCTGGCGCTTCTCGTCGAATCGCATTTCTCTGTGCTTGCCAGTGTCAATGACACACGTGATATCCGGTATTGTGATACCTGTCTCCGCAATGTTGGTGGCAATCACGACCTTGCGGATTCCCCTCGGCGGAACGTCGAATACCGCGCTTTGATGCTCGCTGCTGATCGTGGAGTGGAGCGGATAGATGCGGAACTCGTTGGACCCAAAGAGCTTGTGTGCTTGAAGGAGATCGTGGCACTTTCGAATTTCGACCAGACCGGGCATGAAGATGAGAATCGCCTGACTGTAAGAAATGAGGTCCGGTCGAGTACAGATACTCTCTACCAATTGCACGATCAGATCGTGATTGACGACGTGCTCGTCCATACGGTCCAGCGTCGAGATTGTCTTGAGTTTGTACTTTGTGCCTGCTGAAAGCTGTTTAGACGACTCGTCCTCGTCCTGATCTTCATCGTCGTCTAAGTCCGCAGGGACGTCCTCTTCCTGACTGGCCAGATGAGCCTTGTTCTGCAACTCGTTGCCGAGGCGTAGACTTCCCTTCCCGCCCCGCTTCTCGCGGTAGGCGTAGGGAGAGTCATCCTCCAGCACATAATCGCAGAGTTCCAGCGCATCCTCAAGGTAACGAACATCAACCGGGAAGGTCCGGCCAGGAATGGCGATAGTCGGACACCCGCCGCAGTAGGCGCTGATCCGTTCTGCATCGACGGTCGCAGACATCAAAATGACTTTCAAGTCTTTGCGGTGCTCCAGCATGGTTTTCAATACGATGAGGAGGAAATCGCTCTCGATGGATCGCTCGTGGACTTCATCAATTCTGTGGATGCGAAGAAGGTATCAGCGATCATCGCGCTCGATTCGAGTCACAGACATTGACTTGTGCTTACATGATGTGCTGAATTCAAAGTTACAAGTAGGCAGCAAGCAGTTAGTAGATTGAACTTGTATGTGCCCAGCAGCTCTATCGCTCACCGTGATGTCATTGAAGGCTGAACCCTCGAGCATGCGAAGGACTATGCCCGTCGTCGCGTAAACCAATCGCGCCCTCCTTCCCACCTGGCTCTCGAGGCGAATGGCGTAACCCACCATAGACCGATCTGTTCCAACCGCGCCAGCCGCCTCGCCCATCTCCGCGCTCACACGTTCAGCGAGCGAGATGGCACTGATTCTACGAGGCTCCGTGACGTAAATCTTGCATGGCTGACCACGGGCGAGGCAGTGCTCGAGCACGAATGCAGGCACTTGTGTCGATTTACCGCAGCCCGTTTCTCCCGACAAGACAAAGATGGACGAGTTGTCTACTATCTCGAGAATGTGATCCCGATACGCGGCAATAGGCAAGTTCTTGCGTTGTACCTGTTCATGTTCAGAGCGAACAAGTGAGCCTCATGTTGAGCGCGATGGGCTATTGTGAACCCAAAGTGCTTACCAGCATCTTTTGATAGGATGGGGCGTTGACTAGGTCTTCATATTCCTTCTGGACGCTGTCATGTTTGACGCTCCGGACCGACATGTCTGCCACTGAGGACTCATTTGCGACAGACATGTCCGCTTCAGCAGTTACGGTAGTCTCCGCAGACGCCGCGCCGTTAATTTCGGCTTTGGCGGCCTCTGCTCCACTGACCAAGCCCGTACGAGGGTCGGAGCTGACAATCGTCTTGGCAGGAGCCTTCTTGGGCGCCGCGCTCAGCTGGATGTTTCCTTTGGCAATCTCTTCGGCCCGCAGAGCCAAAACGTTCTGAACGACAGCGACCCGCCTTCTTCGGGCTTCATCCTTTTGCTCTTTCCGCACGCCGTCGAGCTCGTCCCACCACTGCCTGTATGCTGTTGAAAGACTTCTATGTACCGGCCGATCGCTCTCAATTGTGTGGAGCGCAACGATCGCAATGAGGTCTTCCGCGGTAGGTTGAGTAGCCGTTGCCATGCCAGTCATGGTGTAGATGTCAACGAATGCCTCATTTTGAGAGGACGTCGACGACAGTGTCGAGTTGTCCATGTCCGGTGCTGACGAAGAATTTGATGACTCCTTGGTGTGAATGCCGTTCAAATCCAGCTGACTTGTAGCTTGCGAGAGCGAAGGTGTGGACGGGACGGAAGGTGAAGGTGTAGGCGCAGTGCTTGGAGCTTGGTCCATGGCGGTGTGGCCCCCAGCTATGTTGCGCATCGCAGTGGCGCCTTTGGTACTCCATCGGATTTCGAGACTGCTGCGACAGACCCGACCGCCGCCCAACACCTTTTGGAACCTAGGGATCGCAAATTCGTCTATTCTCTTCAAGGCATCGTTCAGAAGAGTACGCGGTGAGTTCTTGCTGGAGGAGGCGCCCTTGGCCACTGGTGGGATTGTCCGGACCTCTATCTGAACCGCATCGCCTGCGTCCGTGTTGTCTTCTACAACTTCGGGCATTTCCTCGAGCATATCGCCGAACATGGGCTCGTCATCTGATTCCTCTTCCTCTACTCTACTCTCGTCGATTGCGGAAGTCTGAGCAGTATCGTCACCCGACTTGTCTTGCTCGGCCAGTGCTGCTTGGCGTCTTGCGATTCTGGCCTCAAGGGCAGCCTGCTTGGCAGCTTGAGCAGCAGCCTGAGCTTCGGCCGCCAGCCTTTGTTTTTGACGCTCCAATGCGTCAAAGACGGAGGCCGAGAGCCGCTGAAAAGTATAGCCGCGGTGAGGAGGCGGCTTGCTGGCGTCCACTGTGTCTTCTCTAGACGAGTGATTGACGTCCGTTTCGGAGGAAGGTGGAAGGTACATACTCAGTCGAGCCTTATCTTCAAGAAGCTCGGCGGGAAGCAGGAAGATGAGGTAGCTGAGACAGTCCTCGAGTTCGAGAGACGGCGCATATCGCAAAGCCGTATCGGCCAGGTATGGGCTGAAGCCGAGATTGATGAGCAAGGTCTGGGTGATGAGAGCCCTATGAAGCTGGCGTAAGTGCTGCTCGGCCTGCTTGATGAAAGGCGAGGTCGACTCCGGCACCGCGCTCTGAAGCTCCGGCGTTGGGCGCAGATTGACCGTGAGATCTGGTGCCGGGTCTGCGCTTTGTTCTGGGGCAGCGACGGAGGAGAAATGAGCAAGAATGCGATCCGTTGTCTCCGGCGGCAATTCGAAGGTGGTGAGCGAGTTGGAGAGCCGCTGATCGAATTCGATGATCTGTATATGATGACAAAGGGCATGAGTGTCAGACTCGAAGGGACTACTGACTGCTTAGCAAAGAATATACTGACCTTCCACACTCTCGCTGCTTCGCGGTCGGCCTTCTCGACCACCTTTTCTACAAGGTCTTGGAGCTGTTGGCGCTCGGCCTCCGCCTGGCGCGCTGCCTCATCCTGCACGACCTTTGCCAGAGCTGTGGTAGATCCAGAGACCTGGGATGAATTCGCGGCACCGGTCGACTCGCTGCCTCGTCCTTGCGATGTAGAGCCAGACGCTGACCCGTTGTTGTCTTGTTCTGGGTCTTCTTGCTTGGGCTCCGGCTTCTTGGGCACTGAGGAAGTAGCGAAGCCACGGTTGGGGTTCGCCTTGAGCGTCGGTCGCTTCTTGCCCATCTTGACACAGAGACAAAGTCCACTACTGCGCCTCCTCCTCCTCCGTCTCCTTCACCACCACTGCGAACCCTTGAATGTCCCTGACAATAGCTTGGGATGCCGCAGCCGGGCTTTTTGAGCGATTGCCCCCGTCGAGTCTATTTTTGGGTACTACCAGGGGTCAGGTTCAAAGATGGGTGGGTTTGACTCCTTGCTGACTGCGTCTTGTCGTGCAATGATGCTGCTGTTCAGTGTGCCAGCGACGATGCCTCAGCGTAGATAGGGAGACGGATGAGCAGGCTGTTGACTGAAGCAGCAGCAGCAGCAAGCTTCTCGCAACCCATGACGCTTCCCCCGCCCGCGGTGTTGATCTTTGTTCACTCGGCCGAGTGGACGGAAAAGGCTCCGAGCAGCACTTGGTCGCCAAAAAATTTCAGAAGTGGAGGCAACAGGAAGAAGCAAGGCCGCCAGCCAGTTGTATGTAGTTTGTACCCAACCAATCACTCCTGTGAACAGTCACAAAGACCAACAGTCGCAAACAGCAAGAATGCCACGCTCGCATGCAGGCGGAGGAGGCGATGGAGCGGGACATCACCACCGCTCGTCGCTCAAGCAGTCCAACAAGAAGTTCAAGTCCAAGCACGCCTCTAAGAACACACAGCGCACTGCTGCCAAAGGTCGGACTCCAGCTCAAGCCGCTCGTCTCGCTCAACACAAGGCAAATCCCTTTTCCTCTGGCGCAGGCGGTGGTGGAGCTCCTGGAAGCTCGGGTGCATCTTCTGTCGGAGGAAGCAAGCTCAACAGGCGCAACCAAGCCAAGCAGATTCAAGCCGCCAAACGAGCCGCTCTTGTGCAGTCCACTCGGATCTTCGAGCCCAAGCCGCCAACGACAGGCGGTATCGGCCTCGGCAAAGGTCTGAGCTCGTCCAGTAGCGCATCGGCTGGCGCACCCAGAATCGTTGCCGTAGTCGACCTCGCAGGGCCGTCAGAGATCGGGCAGCCGAGCTCCACTGACGCTTGGCAGGCTGTGCGGGCTCTTTCACAAGATGGCGAGGCGGACGGCATTCACGCGGTACCAGGACGATCAGTGGATGATGCGCAAAGTGGAGGGCAACCTTTTGTAGAGCTAGAGTGAGTGATTGCGTAGGCAAACCTCCGCCTTACATTCTCGATTTCTGACAATTAGCACTACAGAGCCCTGCGTTTTCGACAGACCCTTCAGTTCCTACCACTCCCGTACGGTGCATTATATCCAACACTCGATGCTTGCAAGTGCGCCGACTTCGTCCTCTTCATTCTGTCCGCCTCGACATCCATCGAGCCAGGCTCTTGGGGCGAAGTCGCCTTGCGCATTCTTCAAGCCCAAGGCCTGCCCAATGTCTTGGTCGCCGTACCTTCCCTCCTTCCCGACGCTGAGCCTTCCTCAGGGTCGAAAAAGACAGGCGCTGCGCTCCGCGCCTCCAATGAGGTCCGCAAATCTTTGCTTTCCTTTGCAAGATACTTTTCTCCAGACGTCGACAAGATTCATGCGCTCGACGACCATGCGGAACGTAGTGCCCTCCTTCGAACACTTGCGAGCAGCACTCCCAAACGTGTAGCATGGCGTGATTTCCGCTCTTGGGTCATCAACGAAGAAGCGGAATGGGTACCCCACGCGACGGATGGAGAGTCTCACATCGGCGAGGACGCGAAAGGTACCCTTAAGCTGAGCGGCTGGGTCCGAGGTGCACCCTTGAGTGCAAATCGTCTTGTCCACCTTCCAGACTTTGGCGACTTTGCCGTCGACAAGATCACCCTCGCTCCTCTGTCAGCTCCACGAAAGTCCAAGCCAAGGCCGGCGCTGATCAAGGCGGTAAATACGGGCAGTCGACCTGCCAGCAGGGCTGAGGGAGGCACGGGCGGCGACGTCGAGATGGACACCAACGATGGTGCCAGCTCTGTCGGCGGAACCCAAGCGCAGGAAGCAGGCGATGTTTTGGAGGAGAGAGAATCCGAGTTTGGAGACGAGCTGATTTCCGAGAATGAGCCAGACGAGATGGATCAAGAGCAGACTTGGCCAACAGAGGCCGAGCTGGCTAGTGCCCCGGCTGCCAACGGCGTTCACGGAGGCGAATCGGCGATACCACCTGCGGCACCAGGCACTACTCCGCACTCTATCAGCAAGAACGGCGAAGGCAAGCAGCCAGAGGGGCCAGCGCGCATGGGCAAGAAGTACCAAGCCGCGTGGATAATGGAGAGCGATGGCGAGGACGACGATAATGATGAAGACGACGAGGACGAGTCGGATGAAGATGACGGAGAAGGTGAAGGCAAAGGACCAGCCGCACAAGACCTCGCTCAATACCTCGCCGCAAAGTCTGCCATCGGCAACGGTGCCACCATGGAGGATGATCTGGACGACGACTTTGGTGAGGATGAGGAGGTCGATGATGCAGAGTTTGACAATGCCGCCCTGGAAGCCTACAAAGCAGAGAGGAAGAAGCGGTACGATGAGGAGGCGGACGACGCTGCCTTCCCCGACGAGGTCGACACACCGCTAGAGATCCCCGCCCGAGTACGGTTTGCGCGGTACCGCGGAATGGAAAACTTTCGCACAAGTGCATGGGATCCTTACGAAGAGCTTCCGATCGACTATGCAAAAATCTTCCAGTTTGACAACTTTCAGCGGACACGTCGGCGCGTCGAGGCGAGCGCGTTGGAGGAAGGTGTGCAGCCGGGCACGAGGGTGTGCGTCTGGATCCGGGATGTGCCACAGCAGGCGGCAGTGCGTGCCAAGGCATCGGGCGTCGACGCATCTGCAATCAAGATCGTTCAGACAGCAGGATCAGGAACGCCTGCTACGCTTCCGGAGCGAGAGGACGTGCCATTCGTCTTGTTCGGATTGCTGAGACACGAACACAAGAAAAGTGTGCTCAACTTTACCATTACCCGTAACACTGAATACGACGGTGTTGTAAGGTCAAAGGTGAGTCCCTGCTCCTCAAATGTGTAAAACTCAATTTGGAACTATGCTCATAGACTTCCTTGATTTGCCCCTCCAGGACCCTCTGGTATTGTGCTTGGGACCAAGGAGGTATAGAGTGAATCCAATCTTCAGCCAACACACGCTCGGCACATCGTCCAAGTCATCAAACAATGTGCACAAGTTCGAGCGCTTCCTGCACCCACACAACTCTGGTCCAGGTACAGCCTCTGTCGGGACCGTCTTTGCGCCAATCACCTTTGGCGGCGCCAGTGTCCCTGCGTTGCTCCTACGCGAACGAGCGTCGGAAGGAGTTCGTGGCCACAACGATGCTGGCATTGGAGCGAGGCAGATGCCTGCCTTTGTCGGATCAGGCTCGCTGATCGAGGCGGATCCGACGCGAATCAATGCGAAGCGCATCATCCTGACGGGACACCCTTTCAAGATTCACAAACGAACTGCCACCATCCGATTTATGTTCTTCAATCCAGGTATGTGCTGTCTCTTGCCCTCGCCCCCTATTGTGCCCACCCTTCTGATAGTCATTTCCTTACTGCTTGCAGAGGACGTTGCGTACTACAAGCCTGTTACCTTGCATACCAAGTACGGCCGCACGGGACACATTCGCGAGAGCATCGGTACACACGGTCTCTACAAGGCGCACTTTGATGGGCCCATGACACAGATGGACACGGTGTGCCTGTCCCTGTACAAGCGTGTGTATCCAAAGTGGTCGGAACTGTTCAAGGACAGCCGGAACGAGATGCCGCTCTTGGAGGAAGTCGCGGAGGAAGAGGCAGATGCGATGGAGGTGGCCTAATCGACCATTGTACTTGTCTTTCTGCCTCCAAAACACTGTCACTTCTTTCTGAGCTTGATTCATGAGTTGAGGTCGAGGAAACGTTCTGTGTGCCTTATTCTGTAGTTCTATGTTGCTCGCGCTTTCGCCACTCAGCACTCCAAAGTCAGATGGGAGGTCTTTGCATTTCGAGATCGGTTCTCCATCTACGGACACGTTTGGCATCCTCCCGCTTTCCTGTGGCGATGTATGCACGCTCCATGAGGTTCCACAAGCTGATCCGCGTTTCTTGCACATCGTCAAGGGCAGAACTTCCAGGCTTGGGAGGCACCACATCAACATCTGCCTCTTTTGGTTTCCGCGACTTGGGCGGTGGACGGAGTGAGTCACTGGCAACGCTGAGTTGTGCGAGAGCCCGAGTCGTCTCGCCCAACAGCATCAATGTCACACCGAGATGGACACGAAGTCTGGCCGCGTTGAGTTTGGCTTCGGGTATCGATCCTGTCTCTTGAGTGGACGCAGAGGCTATGGCTTCCCTGTCGACCAGAACCAAGTGAGACGAGATGGCCCGGACGGCCGTGCTGAGCGCTTGGAGATTGGCTGGAGTCAGACGAGCTTGTGCACCTTCGCACGGATCGTCGACGCCATCTGTCAAAGGCTGGAGGAGGAAGATGGCTTCTTGGACGGGATAGTCGGGATCCTGGAGCGAGTCTCGAGAGTAGGCGGAAAGGATCTCTGGCTGGAAGAAGAGCGACTGGATCACAGTCGATGAGGAGGAGCCCTGCTCGGCTTGGTCATTCGAGCTGGCCATCGTCTTGTGTGAGTTCACGAGCCCAGGTCTTCCTCGCTCTTTGGCTGGTCAGAAGGACATGGATGAGGATGCGACAAAGATGGGAATGAAAAAGGAATTCCCGAATTCACCAGGGAAAATTAGAAGCTGAGGAAGATCTGCAGGATGACGCGAGGCTCCCTTGCTTTGGGAAACAACCCGATCCGCAAGGGTTCACTTGACCCCCCCTGCGGCCCTTCCCCTGCCCCTGCGTCCGTTCCCAAGCTCATCTTCTTATCAACACCCTTTTCTCCTCTCTCTCACCACCTCTTCCTTCTCTCCTCGTCTTGCATATCTCCTTGTGAGCAACCCATCGCTAGAATTAGCACATCCATCAGCGACCTTACTGACCCTTCTTCCTCACAACAGAAGATCACACTTTGCCCAACATGTCTATGATCGCCGACGACAATGCCACCATCAACCCCAAGCCCGCTCCTCAGATCCCAGTGAGTTGCCTCGTCAGCCTCGAAAGGCACCCACTACGCAGGTATTGACCGCTCTTCGGTCGTCGTTAGGACTCTGTCATGGCCCAGTTCTCCATGAAGGGCAAGGTCGTCTGCATCAGCGGTGGGGGTGCCGGTATCGGGTTCGCAGTCGCCGAGGCTCTCGCCGAGGCCGGAGCCGACGTCGCCATCTGGTACAACTCCAACAAGAAGGCCGTCGAGAAGGCAGAGGACCTCGGCAAGCGCTTCGGTGTCAAGGCCGCCGCCTATCAGTGTGGTGTCACCGACTATGACGCCGTCAAGAACACCGTCCAGCAGGTCGAGAAGGACTTTGGCCGACTGGATGTGTTTGTCGCCAACGCTGGAGTTGGTCTCGGCGCGGGTATTCTGGGAACTGAGCCCAAGGACTGGGCCAAGGTCGTGGACACCAATTACACTGGTGTATACTACTGCGCCAAGGCAGCTGGTGAAATCTTTAAGAAGCAGGGTACCGGTAACCTCATTATCACCGCATCCATGTCCGGCCACATTGTGAATGTCCCCCTCGATCAAGGATGCTACAACTCCACCAAGGCAGCAGTCATCCAGTGAGTCATGTGGTCTCTGTCTTTCGGACGCGTCGCGTTCTGCACTGACGTGTCGCCTCTGTCCGATCAGCCTGGGCAAGTCTCTTGCCCGCGAATGGCGAGACTTTGCGCGTGTCAACACCGTTTCTCCAGGATACTTCAACACAGACATGGTGAGACTGCCTTGAAACATTGCTGCTGCGAAGTTGCAAGCGCTGACGCGTCCAAACCGTCCTCCAGGGTGCCGCCCCCGCGATGTTGGCCGAGGCCCTCCGCATGTCGGTAATGCACCGACAAGGTGACGTGAAAGAGCTCAAGGGTGTCTACCTCGTGAGTATATAGCATTTTCTTCGCGAGACACCTGAATCACGATCTGCCCTCTTCCTGGAGCTGAAACAATCTTGTTCGTGCGCAGTACCTCGCCTCGGACGCATCCACTTTCACCACTGGAACCGACATTATTGTCGACGGTGGATACTGCCTCCCCTAAGCAGGCAGCTGACAGGGCTATCTACCAGCTGCATGACTTCGAGGTAGCCCTGCGCCTGATACAGCAATGTCATGGCTCTGAACATGTAGCATATCAGCACATCCATCAATAGAACCCTGTCTTTCCGCTGGTCCGTGCGCGGACAGAGCTTACGGCCGAGAAATACCATCCACAAGGCCGTTTGGGATCTTCTCAACTTTGGACCTCGATGCACATGATCGAGCATCGAAGTCGAGCTGAGGAAGTCGGCAAAGAACGTCGCGATGGACCTTGATCACCCCGAAGGTGCCGTGGAGGGCAGCAGTGCAGATCACATTCATGGTGCGGACGGAATTGCAGGCCAAGGAGTCGATCCGGCGGCAGCAGCGCCTTTGGAATCTTCCGTCTTCCCAGCTCCACCTGCCGAATATCTGAAGTTCTCGTCCTCTGCCGACGGAAATGCTGTCAGGCCACCGAGGGTAGATTGGATAGAGGAAGATGGCTACTACTCATACTTTGGCGATCGATGGCCCGTGAGTTGAACAAAGCTCGAAGCAAGGCGAAGGAACCGCTCAAAAGCTCACGCTTCATGATCCTTTCCTTGTCATCTGCGCTCCAGATTCCGGAGGTGCATCCGACCTTGGAAGAACAAGGCGTCACTCGTCTTTATCCAGATGGAGCGCATGGTGAGCTCCTGCTCCTAGCTAGGTGTCACCGACTATCACTCATGAACATTGGACCTTCTCATGTGGCATCTTAGACCGAAGAGCAATATTGCAATCCCTGCTCCAGACCATGCTCAAGACCTATCTCGAGCTAGTCGCTACGCTCCAAAGACCGCCGCAAGACTACGTAGCAACAGAGGAATATCCTGTACCACTAGCTGAGGGAGAACAGCCTTCTCAACCTCCAAAGATGCAGCAGGTCGAAGTTTATCGGTCCGACGCACAGGATCAGTGGGAGCACCTGCGGACGACTGTGATCAACATGCAGGACACAATCAACAGACTACGACCTGTACAAGTGAGTGGTGCTGGTGTCTCCTCGAATTGCGAAGAGTCACGTCCGTCGGAGGGACATAAAATTCGAGGTAGCTGACCGCTTCTCCTTCTCCATGTTGCTGCTCCGTCTTCCATACAGGCACATGACTCGTTGAAAAGCCTGATGCAGATGCAGCTTGACAGGAGGATAGCGCAAACACAGCATCTTCGGAAGTGAGCATCTGTCTCAAGACTCTGCTAATGGAAGTGGTCGTGTGACTCTGACCTGCCCATTTCCCGACCTTTAGAAAGTGCGATGAGCTTCGAGCTGAGATCAAGGCTATGCACGATGCCTCGCTGGAGACAGAACCAGCTTCTCAGACCGCCAACGGAAACTGATGTGTTCTGCGGAAGTCCATGTCTGATGCTGTGCGGATATGGCCATTTCTTGGCCGACAGTGTGACTATGTATGCTATCTTGTTGTACAGTATTGCAATTGATGTCTAAGACATGAGCAGGAGACGGGTTCGTCCAGCTGGATGATGAGGCAGCAAAGTCAGCTTCGCGCGTTTGTAGATGTATGCTGGGACTGAACAGTGCTCACTACGTGACAGGACCGCCCGATGAGCGAGTTCGAACCATGAGCCGGCTGATAGTTTGGATCGCGACAGGGAATTAGAAGATTCTTGAGAGGCGGATGAAGCAGCAGAGAGAGCTCTCTGATGTCGTAAGAGAGGACCGTCACCTTGACCTGTTGGGCTCCGGAATCTCGATCCATCCTCCTTTGCTTGTCAGACGGACTCGTTCTCCTATTCTGGCCGACCTTCCGCTGATGCGGTCGTTCCCATCTTGGACACCGCCATATGCTTGTATTTGCTGATGCGCTTGGAGCTCCTCCTCCTCTGCCGCTGCCGCCGCTGCCTGCTTCTTCCGCCTTTGTTGAGCTGGACATGCGAGTGGGCCTTCCCCGTTGGCGGCGGCAATCGTCGCCGTTGTGGTTGCTGCGACGGTCAGGAAGGCGCCGAAGAAGGTGGCACCGAAAAAGGAAGACGTGAAGACGCGCCTTAGCCGGGGCGTCAGGGAGTTGTATACACTGTTCATCTTCTTTGAGCCACCCGGAGACGATGTCAGTATGCGATGAAAGTCGGAAGCTGAGGTTGATCAGGAAACTGCCAATTGTCAGCTGCAGATGAGGAGACGAGAAGAAACCGAGTTGTTGCTATGCAGCGGACGCAACATGCTTGCTCCTTCGGAAGAAGGGATGATCTTCCTTCTCGCTCTCGACGAGGCCATCTCAGATCAACACCTTGGATCACATATCTCATACAACATGGTTGCTGCTGCTTCAAGAACCCTCATTGCGGCTCGGGCCGGCTCTTCTGCGCTGCTGCGATCGTCCGTCGCTGGGTGAGTTCGATTGCAAACCGAATTCGCATTTCAGAAGCAGTTGCTGACACTTTCCGACTCTTGACCTATTTGACCACAGCCCCTCGCGCCTAGTTGCAGCCTCTGCTTCAGCAGCCTCGTTAAGAAGTCTCGCGACCGATGCTACGCCTGCCTCGTCTGGTGGAGCTTCTCCTCCACCACCGCCGCCAGCCGCCTCGTCAGCAACACCGCCCAAGCTCACAGGTCTGGTCGATGCCATCGAGAAGCTAACATTGCTCGAGGCAGCTGAGCTAGTGACAGCCCTCAAGGTGAGCATCATTTCCTACATTCTTGCGCAGACAAAAGGACGCCATGTGCTGATACTAAAGCTGCGCTGTCGTAGACCCGACTCAACATCACCGAGGTAGCGATGCCCGCTGCTTCAGCTGCACCAGCGGCGGCGCCAGCTGCGGCCCCTGCTGCTGCGGAGGAGGAGAAGCCCAAGGAGAAGACTGTCTTCAACATCAAGCTGAAGGGACTCAAGGACGCCAGCGCCAAGGCCAAGGTCATCCGAGAAGTCAAGGCCATCAACAGCACAATGTGAGTCTCCTTTGTGGCTTTCCACTTCTTGTTGGCTAAACTGCCCCACCAAGGTTACAAAAGCTGATTGTACACACCTTCTCACAGGAACCTGGTTGAGGCGAAGAAGTTTGTGGAATCGGCCCCACAGACCCTCAAGGAAGGTGTCAACAAGGAGGAGGCTGAGAAGATCAAGAAGGCCATCGAGGACGCCGGTGGTGTTATCGAGCTGGACTAGAGATTCTAGCAAAATAATCTCTCTTTCTCTTCTCTAAGCTTGTACTTTGCTGTGAGAGTGTCAGTCAGTAATTCTGTAATGTTGCAAGCACGGTTTCCAAAAGCCTGAAGGGATATCATGTCCGCAAATGTCAGGCACGGGGAGCGCGATCACACCTATGAGGTCAGAGGGGGAACTGATGCAGCGAGCGACGATTATGCAGATTGATGGCGAGAGGACTATTGGTACAGAGGAGGGCAGAGAATAGGACGTCGTGGGTAGGCAAGATCACCAAGATGCTTTCCTTACACCCGGAATCTTCTCCTTGAGCGCATTCAATCGGAATTGATACTGCAAAACATGCACGCCGATATAACATGCAGTCAGTTATCGCAGTATCCAGTAGGCATTCGGAGTTCTGTATCTTGCCGTGCACTCACTCTGCAAAGTCCAAACTCGGTCATGATACCCCGGCCTCGGCCGGTCTCGATGCACCGATCTTTGACAGCCGTGGGCCTGGTCTTGGTTGGGAAGAGGTTCAGCTGAAGTTGGGCCTGATGCCGCACTCGAGCCGGCAAGGTTGCGTTTCTGGCAATGTACTTGTATGCTCGACGGATGAGCTCGTTTGATGCTACGGCTTCACGAGAAGCGATGTCCCGCCTGAGGGGTCGGCGTCAAAGTTATTGAGAGTTGATCGCAGGAAATGAGCAGGATTGGTCAGAAAACGTTGTGAAGGAGCTCGAGGATTCGTCGCTCGCCAGCAGGGCGGGAGCGGCAGGGAGCACTTACAGCATGCGGGCATTTGGTCGGATCGGCATCTTTTCCGCGCAATGTGAGTCGA
Organism: Tilletia horrida; assembly: GCA_001006505.1. Lineage (NCBI taxonomy): Eukaryota > Fungi > Basidiomycota > Exobasidiomycetes > Tilletiales > Tilletiaceae > Tilletia > Tilletia horrida. The sequence goes on from LAXH01000030.1 coordinate 64,413, forward strand.
CGTTTGCGTTGCAGTAGCTGGACGAGTGAAAGGCAAAGGCAGATGATGGTTGCAGCGTGCTGATGATGGTGCAGACGATGGATCTTCCTGCGAGGTCCGCTGGATAGCAACAAAAAAGTGCTAGAAGAAAGGATCAACAACTGAACGGATTGGCACTTGATTTCTCGAGATCCACCATCTCGAATCTCACAATCTTCGTCCCGTTATACCGCGCCAACGGCCGCCGCCTCGTTGTTGCTGCACTCTCAATCCCTGAAGCTTTCTCTTTAATTCTGGCCCCGCGCGTTCTTCGCTCTTTCACTCTTCACAATGTCTGACAATGGTGACTTTGACGATGATCCGCAGGAGTAAGTGTCTCGGCCTCTGCTAGATCTGCTCAACTGTGATCGCCGACGATGCATCGAAATAGAGTCAGCTTTGACTTTGAGTACTAACTCCGCTCCTCATCCTGCTATTCCTTAGGTTCGACGACACCGCCTACGATGACCCGGAAGCGTACGATCCGGACATGGACCTCCAGGAAGAGGGAAATGAGGGGGACCTGGACGGAGGTGACGGCGCGCGAGGCGCAAGTGGATCGAACATGGTAAATGGATCAGGCGGAGGAGGTGCCGGATTCTCGATGACGGGCGACAACATTGTGCATTCGCATCCTCCGGGAGCTGCGTCAGGAGTCAAGGTGGAAGGGGAGGGCAAGCCCAATGCGGAGAGGCAGACGACACCCTATATGACCAAGTACGAGCGGGCGCGCATTCTGGGAACGAGAGCGCTGCAGATCAGGTGAGACATGGTTGCTCTTGTTCCGGAAGTGTGGATTCAGCTGAACGGACATCCCGAACCAAGCATGAATGCACCTGTACTGGTCGCGGTCGAAGGCGAGACGGACCCGCTTGTGATTGCGCAGAAGGAGCTTTCGGAGAAGCGGATTCCTCTGACGATTCGGCGCTATCTTCCAGACGGCAGCTACGAAGACTGGTCAGTTTCGGAGCTCATCCAACAGGAGTAATCTGCCCTAACCCCAGCAGGCGGAGCTGCACACGCGGAACAAGATGTGTGTGCGGCTGTAGGCCTGGAATCCTCCTTCTTCACTGCTGTCCGCCGTCGATTGTGTACTTGTATCATCCCCCGCCGCTCTAAAGGAGAGCTTCCCAAAGTGAGAATCAATGGCTTCCCATCTTTCGGCTTTTGTTCGGGCTGATCAAGCTTCGGCACGAAGGGAGAGAGAGAGCAGGGCGGCAATTGAGTTTGGGAAGGGGGAAGGCGACTGGAGTCTGAGTGTGGAAAGGGTCTGAATACTCGAGTGAGAGAGGAGGGTCTCATCAATGGGTGAGACTCTGCTACGTGCTTTGAGCCAGACCCAAAGAAGCCAGCTGGTGACGCACGAGGGTGGTGCCCTCTAATAGTAAAAAAGACCTCGCCAATGCTGTGTGCATGCATGGGTAATCCATCGCATGCCCGTCTCCCAACAACAATCGAATCCAGCTCGTCTTGTCCCACACATCCACACACACACCATCTCCACTCGCTCGCACACGACCCGGCTCACAGGCTTCGCCCCGGTAGCCCTTCCATCACAGTAACTCTGGATCGGATACACACTTCCATAGTCCCGCTGAGACGGCCGGCTCACGCTGTCATACAGCTCGTCTCTTCCCATATTGCGTAACATCATGGTCAACAGACACGACGACTCAGCCACCGGCACCGGCGCAGGCCGCACAGGCGCAGGCGGGGCAGCAGGAGGAGCCGCAGATGATCACCATCCTCATCATCTCACCCTTCGACAGAAACTCAATGGCATCGCCTCTAGAGCCACTGGCCGCGATCATCACAGCTCATCGGCCACAGGCGGCACAAACACGCCAAACTCTGTCAGTGTCACAGGCAAAGGCGGCTCACAAGTCAGCGTCGATACCCAGAACACATCTTCTACCTCTGGAACGACCGCAGTCGGGTCAGGCCCTACCTCTGCTGCCAGTTCCGTCCCCGGAACGCCCAACCTCGATTACAGTGGGGATGACAAGGGAATCGGCACTCCTCCTCAATTCATCTTTCCCAAACTCTTCCACCGCAACAAGCACGACAAACATCATCCTCACCACCAAGACTCGTCCGACTCTCATCACAGCGGAAGTAGCTCCAAGTCGAAAAAGGTCTTGGGCGAGGATCATGCCCATCTGAAAAAGTATGGCAAATGGGGCAAGACACTGGGCTCTGGAGCAGGAGGCACGGTGCGCTTGATCAAGCGCTCCAAGGATCACACCACCTTCGCCGTGAAAGAGTTCCGAGCACGCAGGCCAGACGAAACCGAGAAGGAGTACATCAAAAAGGTCACTGCCGAGTTCTGTATCGGATCTACCCTGCACCATATCAACATCATCGAAACGCTCGACATCATCTCTGACCATGGCCACTACTACGAGGTCATGGAGTACGCACCCCACGACCTTTTTAGTGTCGTCATGAGCAGCAAAATGTCGCGCCAAGAAATCTACTGTGTCTTCCGTCAGATTGTGGACGGCGTCGACTACCTCCACTCCATGGGTCTTGCTCATCGCGACCTCAAACTCGACAACTGTGTCATGACAGAAAACAACGTCATCAAGCTCATCGACTTTGGTACTGCTACCGTCTTCCACTCCCCCGGAAAGTCAAAAGTAGTTGCCACAGGTGTCGTCGGTTCGGATCCCTACCTGGCCCCCGAGGTGCTCTCTCAGCAGACATATGACCCTCGCTTGACCGATGTTTGGAGTGTGGCCATGATATTCCTCTGCATGGTCCTCCGTCGCTTCCCTTGGAAGCTTCCCGATCCCAAGACGGACCGATCCTTCCGCCTGTTTGTGGAGTCACACCCCGAACTCTGCAAACCAATTGCATCGGCTGCTGGCTCCAACGAGGCCGTCAACGAGCTCAACTCCAGACTCGCACAAACCTCCGTCGATGGTGATCCTTCAGCAGCGACCAGTGGGCCCCCAAGTCGCGTTTCTTCGCAAAAGGGCAGCCGGGCGTTGCGCCTGACCGCTGTGGAACGAGAAGCCGCATCGCATCCTCTCAACGAGATGCTGACTCCCATCATTCCAACTGCAAAGGAGGCAGGATACATGACGCCCCACGACTTGGACGGCGGCAGCCTGCCGCGATCGCCAGAGAACGAGCCTGCATTTGAAGGGTCCGCCCATCAGCATATTCGGGATCAGGCTTCCTCGTCAGCATCTTCTTCCACAGCTGTGCTTGGTCAGACCAGCAAAATCGTCGGAACCGATGAAATCGATAGCATGGACACTCCACGAGGCACTGGCAGCCAGGCAACGGCACAAGCCGAAGCCCTCGCGGCATCCGCCCCCATCTCTCGCCCATCGTCACGTCTACGGACAATGAGCTCTGAGAGCATTCATAGCGGATCCGGTGGCGGCTCGGCCTCGCACCACGACTCGCTCTCGGCTTCTCACACGCCCGCCGGTGGAACGGTCCTCTCCAACAGTCCGATGCAGATGAGCCCCGCCTCGGATGCAGGTTCCGTCTTGGCTCAGGCCGCCATTGCTGCTTCAGCTGGCGGATCTGGATCTCAACAGACGCCGTACTCGCACGAGAAGGCGCCTTCGGTGCACAGCGAGGGGCAAACCACGTTCACCTCGGGGGCGGCTGACAGCATCTTCCGACTCTTGCCTCGCGAGACTCGATCGGCGCTGAGCCGAATGATGGCCGTTGAGCCCAGCATGCGGTGCACGTTTGGCGATCTGCTGCGAGGACGGAGATATAGTGACATTGACTCGCCCCTCACCCGGACGCCGGTAATGAGCAGGGCAAACAGTACCGACAATGTTGCAGAGGCGGGTGGGGCCGAGGGCTCTTCGAGATCAGGCGGTTTCATTGGGCCTGAACGACCCTCCAGTCCCGGCGAGGCCCGACTCCAGCAGGCCAAGAATGCCGCCCACTCGGCGCACGCGAAGAATGCACACCAGATGCCGGGCGGAGGCTTCCTGCATGCCGAGTTTGAGGACGACGACGACCATGGTGACGAGTGGCTCAAGTCGATCCGGACGTGCGCCCACATCGTGACGGACAAGCGGCCGGGCGAGGTTCCGGATCATACCCACGCAAAGGTCATGCCGGAAGAAACGAAGCGGAAACATTCCTTCTTCCACCGGAAAGATTAGAAACAGGGGAACGATTTGCGCGCGCGCGCAAGAACTTTTGGTTTGTTGAAAATGGGCATCCATCCAGGTTGGCTTTCCCCTCCCCCCCGGTCATCCATGGAACTTCTCATGCCCTTCCTCCTTCTCTCCCTCTCTCTCTCATCGGCCTCCTTATTTTCTTCGTCGTGGATCGGCACATCTCTGTCCTCCTCTGCACCGAAGCTGTCTGATTTATGATATTGCGCGTGTTCCCCCGGACTCCAACATCTCCTTCAGTCTCCCCTTCGACGTCCGTCTAGCATCTCCCTACTCTCTAGGCCCTCCCCGCCGTCCTAAAACCCCAGATACCTCCTTAGAGTACCATTTTCTCCTTTCCCCTTGCTCCCCATTCTCCAAACTTTTATCGGTACATTTTCTTCTTCACGCAACAATGCCATCATCATGACCCCGCATTCAACAATGTCGAAAATGAATGTGTGTCTGTCTGATTGGTATATGTGTAGTGGCTGATGTAGAAAGTGTACGTGTGTATGCGCGTGTGATGCGCTGGGTTGTCCGACTCGGGAGGCCACCAAGCACACAACAGAGCGAGGGACAGGGAGCCTTGTGTAGTAGTACAACGAGCAGAAGGACTGCAGGGTCGTATGCCGAAGTGAAAAGCTCGGGAGTCCTGCATTTGAGAAAGTGATTCACCGATGATCTTGAGCGCCAGCGCCAATTCGATCTGGGGAAGCCGACCGCACAATATCGGTGAGACCACCTTCGAGCTGAGCGAGAGCTCCAGTGGCCAGATTGGACCCAGGATCAGCCGCGCCAGATGAGCTCCGACTGTGCATCGACACCGGATGAGAGCCCGAATGTGTCAATGAAGGGCGCGCCGAGCCAATGCTAGAAGAAAAGCTTTCCTCCTTGATCGGTATTAATGGTCGTTCGCTTGGGCTGATGGACAACATGTTCTCCATTCCGCCGCCTTCCTGCTGGTGCTGCTGCTGACTACTCAACTCGAATCCAAGATCTCTTTCTCGATCCCTCGATGATCCTGGCATTCCCACATATGCCGACGCTGACGAGGACGGTTCATGGTACGCCCGAGGCGTCTGGTCCCCACCATCGTTTCGCAGCGACGTCGTACTCGATTGCTGGCTCGTCACAGCAGCAAGTCGCTGGCGAGCAGCCTCTGCCGCAATTGCTGCTTCCTGAGCCTCGATTTGCTTTTGCTCCAACTTGAGCGCGATCAGGCCTGGTGGATGCTTGCGCGACTGATCCGGGAATGATGCCCAGATCCGCCGTTCTTCAGAGTCCTCGGAAAGCAAGGTAGAATGCGAGCCCGTGCTGCCCGAGGGTGAGTCGGGAGGCCGGATTGCTTCCTCTGCCGTGTTACGCAAGGAGCCTGCCGATCGAGGATGAAGCAGGCGGTTGGTGGCAGCAGGCCCCAAGGAACTAGTGGCACCTGGTGTCTCTACAGCAGCCGAGGTCGACGCGGACCCAGGCATGGACGTGTTGTTGGTAGAATCGCCCGCCGAAAGGTAGTGTGTGCTTCCACTGACACTGACATGCCGCGCAAGTCCTTCGGCACTGCGATCGTGAAAGCTTGGCTCAAGAGCTGGAGACGGTCTCTGAAGAATTGGAGGCGAATCGCTGGTACCGATCGCCGGCGAGCTGGCGTCAGAGACAGCACGGTCTCGGCTCAGCCTGAGCTGATGTGGGCCGCCTGACGACTGCGGCACGTCGACGGCGAATGTGAGGGATGTGTGGCGCGTCCTCCCGAAAGTGCCGCCCGGATTGGTGTACGGGGACATGATCGGGCTGGTCTTCCCCTGCGATTCACCGGCGTCGGGACTGGAGCCGGCAATGTTCAAAACCGAGGCTGGCCGGCTGCGTGATGTAGGCGAGGTTGTCCGTTCTGCCATTTCCCTCCCTGTCGTCCGTGAAAAAGGTCTGGTCGGCGAGCTCAGTCCTCGCGCGGCTGGCCCAAGTCCCAGACCCAAGGGCACGGACGTGGAAGCCTCTGAATCGAGTCGGGTCGTACCTGGCGTCTGGCTGCGCCAGCCATATGACTTTCCTGCCTCGCTTACCCAATCGCCATCTCTGACCCTAGTCGACTGCGACATGCCTGCGGCCGCGGAGTCGGCGCGGCGCACGCTATGACCAATGGTATCGCTGAGGGTGATCCCGCTTTCTGAAAGGTCCTGCTCGTCGAGCAAGTTCCAAATTCTTTCCAGTACATGCGCACGCCACCCAGACACGGGCTTAGTCAACAGGCTGGCAAAGTCTTCAGGAAGCAGGTAGGCGCGCGACTCCAGCTGGCGTCCCTCATGGCTCAGTCGAAGGGCAGGAGTAGGGGCTCCGCTCTGACTGGAAGGATCGGCAACCATTCTCGCTGGAGGCGGGAGTGGAGAATAGTCAAACTCGTCCGGATTGACGCCTGGTGTGTCGGTATTGAGGGCAGATGGGCCTTCACGTGGCGCCGATATCAGGTGTGATCGCAGCGAAAGCGCAGATTCGGTGCCTATCCTTGAGTCGGGCCTGTTCTGGCCGTGGAGACCGCTCGCAGCGATGGTGATCCAGTACAAGATGGCGCTCAGGACGAGGAGCCCGATTCGCCATGCGGCCCATGTCACGTTGACCATAAGAACCACGAATCCGTATGTAGCCAATAGCTGTGAATCTGGATCGAAATAAGCTGGATCCCTTGGGTTCTGCGGTGAAGATGTTAATGATGTGTCCGGGTTGTATATGACGAGCAGGGCCGCACAGATGATGGCTCGAGGAATCAAGGTGGCGATAGTTGGCCAGTCTGCGTAGAGAATATAAGGTTTAAATGGATGTTTGAATACTTGATATGCGCATGTATCCACTCACTTTGAGTGAGAAACCACAAGGTCTCTATGAAAAACCGGAGAGGCGGTGCACTGAAGCGTAGGCGGTAGAGAAAAGAATAGAGTGAATAAGATCGGAAGGTGGTCAGATTGAATGCCGCTGGCGAGCAGTAGGTCTCCAAGATGGGTGGTTGTTCTGGAGAAATGTATAGAGTGAGCATGAGATCCAGGTACGAATATATGCTGCAGGAGGACAAGCTCACTGTTCCGCCATTTTGCTCCATATTGCAAGAGTCCCTCATAAACGACGACGACGCCGAAGAACCACGACAGACTGGCGAGCGCGTAAATGCCGAGGGCGAACCACCAGACTGCGCTCCCTCCGCTCACATTTCCGACTGCACCGCCATCGGTCTCCGGATGTGCTGCGACTTGGGCGAGGACAAAGATGGTGTTATAGTCGAGGAAGATGGTGCAGGGCACGTGGGCGTAGACAAAGAGCGGTAGCAAGACGTGGTGGAGTCGTGCAGTCCACGAGGTGTAGCGGTAGGGGGCGAAGATGCGGTTCGCATCGGACGGAAACCTGGGCTGCGGACGCCAGCTGCCAGCAGGGGCGGGACCTGTGCGACTGAGTGGCATCTGCCGTTGCGTTTCCGTCCTCCCCAACGTTGCAATGTGGATGGGGCTGGTGGTGCTGGACGACCTGTTATATGATGTCGAATCCGCTCCTGATCACGAGAACAAAGGCATTTAAAAGGCAGGGAGATGAGCAAAGCTGTGCAAAGACCCTGGGACCGAAAGAGACAAGCAGAAATGCGGACAGCACCGGAGCCTTTCCTGGCAATGGTGATGGTGAAGATGAAGCAGCAATGAAAGAAAGGAAGGTGACAACTCACGAGATGGGGGGGAAACGTTCCAGACTCGGGAAGAGCAAGACGTGGCAGTGCACGCTGATCAGGTTTCAGAAGGAAGACTCGTTCGCCGAATAATGTGAGACGACAGGAAGGTGAATGTCCACCTCGACGGGAATGCTGGGATGGTCAATCGAAAAACTGAAACCGAGTGGAGTTGCGGAAGCAAACAAGGAGGTGAAGTTGAAGGAATGGGCCAGGAAATGCGGATGAGAAGTCGAAAGAAGAACAAGAACCGGTCCTGAGTGTGCTGGCAAGAAATCTGTCGCTGATGTCCGCGAGATGAGATGTGGTGAAGGGGTCCGGCTGGCTGAGCGCCAACGTCGGACGAAATGATCTGCAGGCCGAGTTGTGTGGTCTTAGGAAGGAAGGAAAGATCGGCGACAAAATCGGCGAAAGGCGACGAGGTCAAGGAAGGGGTCAGCTATGGTCGACGCTTCCCGCCCCGTGCTTACTGCTGCTCCAGCCAACAGTCTGTGAGATAAGAAGAACGAGGGATGTGTGGTGTCTCCCGTGCTGTGCAAGGGTGAGGTAGACGCCGGTTGCCGTTGGCTGTCGACTTGACTATCGGCGAGAGCGAAATGATCCAACGGAAGGATGCGGCCCAAACCCTTTGCGTGTGAGGGAAGAGCCAACACACGTGCACCACAGTGGCTCACCCTGCGCTCGAGGAGGAAGGCGAGGTCTGCAGTAGTGAGGGCCCTCCCACGCAGGAAGGAAGGAAGGAAGGAAAGAAGGAAGGTGGTGGGTGGGACCATCGCCACTTTCCTCCACTCCACTCCACACTTTCCTCACTGACTCTTTCCTCACCTGCACCGCATTTGATTTAGTTTTAAGCGTGGCTGTGCGCGCCACTACTCACTCACTCACTACTCACTCACTCTGAGTACAAACCCGCGCTGCTGGTTCTTGCAGATCCAGGGCAGCACGGGGAACAACGCAGCTTGACAATGACATGGCTCAGGACCACGACTGTGATTCGATGCCGTGATGGCCAGGCCACCAGCAATCAGATTGGGCTTCTTTGTCTTCTTTAACTTGCTCATCTCTATCTGCTCATTGCTGACCCTCTTCTACTCACTCACCATCTGTGCACCCCGCGAGTGCTATTCCATCCAGGACCGTCTCGCTCACCTCCATCCAAAGCTGGTGGCCATCGCAGGCCCTGGCAGCGCCGATCAAACACTGCAGTCACCCATCGCCTCCTCTCCGTCGTCCGCATCCATGCTGAAGCATCTCACCCTCATGACCTGGAATGTCAGGTACGACGGCAAAGCTCAATACCAAAATCGCACCTGGCCCGTCCAGACATCACCCGAACAGCTCCCGTTCTCCCGTCCCAACAAGACATACCCTCAAAACGAGACCTTTGGCGAATATCCATGGGCCCTCCGTCGGATCCCTTTGGTATCGACCATCCTTCTGCACCACCCTTCCATCCTCACCCTCCAGGAGGTCCTGCCCAACCAGCTCCAAGAGCTCAAAGCATTGCTCGCACCCACTTATTCTGCCATCGGAGCTGGCAGAAACGATGCGAGCGGAACACGAGGCGAGGCCGTTCCGGTCTTCTACCGCAGCGATCTCTTTGAACTGGTGCCCAGTGACCAAGGAGGCGTCGGTCCTACCGGGTTTGAGCATTTCTGGCTTTCACCAACTCCAGACCAAGCGGGCTCGGTCGGCTGGGATGCGTCTCAGACCCGCATGTGCACCCATCTCGCCCTTCGCGCTTTTGGCTCTGGCCAGATCATTCACCTCTTCAGCACCCACTTTGACGACCAGGGCCAACTGGCTCGCGCAGAAAGTGCAAAGCTGATCCGGAGGCGAGCCAACGACGCACTGGCGAGCACACTTCATCATCAAGCTGGGTCAGGTGAAGATCCCTTGGTCATCCTAATGGGCGACTTCAACAGCCCTCGCGAGGAGCTTGCGTGGCGGGTGAGTCTATGACTGCGCATGCAGTCCTCCCATAATGAACTAACAGCCTCCTTCCCTGTGACATGTCTTCAGTCAATCGTGGCTGGCAGATATGGGGTTCCAGCTTCGGAAGCCGGAGACGCCGCGGCACTTTCCTGGCTGACTGGGAAGTCGTCTTTACCACTTCTGGACTCTGCACTTTCAGTACCAACCCGCTTCCGCAACCCTCTGAAAGTTCCACGATCGGCTCCGAAGGGATTTCTGTCAAACTTGCTCGATCGAGATTCTTCTCATCTGCCAAGAGGTGCTCAAGAACAGCAACCCCGGGACACTTCCGTGCCTTTTGCTGTCATGCCGAACATCGTTGGGCCGTCGGCTACTTTCACGGATTGGGGTCGGAAGACTGGCCGCCGTGAAGCCGATGATGAGATTGTGAGCTCTTGGCGCGAGACTTATTCTTCATTGCCCGCTCCGCTCTCGATCTCAAGCTGATCTTTCCCCCTGACTACATGCGCTCGGATGAAACATTCAGGACTTCATCTTTGTGCTCGCCTCTCCCGCAGTCAAGGACACTACTTCCGATTCCATAGGGAAGGAGAGTCAGGAGGGAACTGAGCAGCAGCAGCCACATCAAGAACAGGCACAGTTTTCTGAGAATCAGCACCTCGCGCGTGCTCAACCGCCTCCACTATGGCACATTGCTGCGTACGGGGTGCTGTCGAGCTGGAGTGATGGCGAAGGAGGCTATCGGATGAGCGATCACAGGCCTGTCATTAGCCGTCTTGTCAAAATGTAGTCGGACCTTGTGGTCCTCCCTAGAAACGTCATGGATGCATATGTCATACTCTGAGGCCAGACTTATACTCGCTCCTTCTCACCCTTCGAAACGCCCACTGAAAAAGTGGGGACTCCAATTGCATATGTGCATTCTACACAGGGCAGATAAGTCTATGCTTCTTCCTCTCCTACTTCTTCTTCGTCCTCGTTTGCCTTTGCGTGCTCGGGAAGTGGAACATCGCCAATGATTGCGCAGAAAACGATCACCTACCAGAAAGGAGAAAGGAGCACATTCAGTCTGGATTCCCTCGCATACGCTGACGCAGCACTTGACGTACTCACGAGGACGCCAGTGATGGTGGTGCAAAGGAAAACGGCGCGGAGAGCCACGCGATAGGATTCGATCGCTGCTCGTTGAAGCTCGGGCGAAAGTGTCGGAACAATCGAGGCTTGATGACGGATTTTGGAGATAATCTCCTCAGCTCCCGGACCTGTGATCCGATCTCGCAGCTGTTCTTTCAGGACGGTCTGAAGTAGGACGCCTGAAAGGGCCACTCCCAAGACTTGGGCGTTGCTGAAGAGCACAGCAGAGTAGAAAGTCACTGTCAGACTGATCTTATCGGCGCATCTTGTTCGTCTCGTTCGCCAAACTCACGATCTGAAGAGGTAGGTCATTCCGGTCATCACAGCGACATCCTTGTACTGGACATCGTTGATAGCACTGTGGAAGACGAACTCAGCTATAGGGGCCACACGTGTCAATGCAAAGCTGAAGCATGGACTCACGCGATCAGGGTGCAGGTCAACACGGCTGCGACGCCAAAGCCGTTGGGGAAGATGGCGGCATATGTCCACCAAGTCGGGGTCTTTTCGGACAGATTCAAGACTGCCAAGGATGCGAGGGTCATCACGATCGCGTTGCTGAGATTCAGCCAGTAGAATCGACCCGTCTTGCGCATGTACCATCCTGCGAACACGGAGCCCATCGACAGACCAACACTGTTGGGAATCAGATGAAGCCCTGCCACAGACGCAGACTTGAGCAGGACCGTTTGGAAGAAGAGGGGAAACTGATATAGAATAGAGAAGGAGAAGAACGCCTGTTTTATGATTGTTGTCAGGGATGTGAATCAGCACAATGCTTATCGACCAGCGCAAGAAGGGGGTGGGTAGATCCGATCCACACGAAGCTCACCAAGAAGAAGTTTGAAAAGGCAACACCGGCCCCAGTTCGGGTGGCCAGCAGCCGGAGCGGGAGCACAGGTTTGGCGCCATGCTGTTCGCGTCGACCACAGCGCCACTCGGTGAGAACGAAGGAGACGATACTGAAAAGACCAACGGCAAGCAGCGAGACCACCTTGGGGTCGCGCAGCTCCAGATCATTTGCCGACATGAATGAGACCGCCATGAGGATGGTGACGATGCTAGATATCAGGAAGATGACGCCCGGCAGGTCGATGTCGACCAAGAAGCGCAGGAAACTTGCGATCCGTGTTGCATGCGAGACGGCGGGATTCGCGTCTGCTGAGCTATCCGCGCTTGGTAGCTGTTCTGCTTCAATCTTCTTCCGAGGAGCACTGGGCACGAATTTGAGAATGCTAAAGTAAGCAACCACCAGGAGGGGAATCTGCACCAAGAAGGCAAATCGCCACCCAGTCCGGTCATTCATGAACCCGCCTGCTCGGACAGTAGGTGTGTCAGAGTGTGCGCAACTTTTCCCTGCTTGAGGTGACGGACACTTACCAAGTGGCCCTCCTAGGGCAGCGGCTGCTCCATAGACCAAGTTGCTGCGATAAGCAAAGACATTCGTGAGCCTGGCGTCAGTTCGATAAGATACCAAGGTGCTGCAAAGCTCACGTCCAGCCTTGAAGGAGTCCGCGATTTCGGAGCGGCACCAAGTCACTCATTATGACAGATGTGATAGTCCTGGGGCCAAAAGAACCGCAGGACGTGAATCTCAGTCAATTTCCGAGTGGCGAATCTTAGGCATGTACTCACGGTATTCCCCCTCCTCCGATCCCTGCTATCGCGCGGGAGACCAAGAGAGCATTCATGCTCTTAGAAAGTCCACAGCAAAGCGTCCCGACGGTGAAGAAGGTCAGGGCTACCATCATGCTCGTCTTTCTCCCAATGAAATCGCATAATCTACACGGCGGCCGCAAGGATGAAGAGGTCGCAATGTTAGCACAACAGCGGGAGGAGGAGGAGCAGCAGCAGCAAGGTATTCTGGGAATCAAGAGGGAATAAAGAAAGTATACTTGCCTTGCGTAGATGGGAGAGAATGCGGCAAAACTGAGCAAATATGCAGTCCCGAGCCAGGCAGATTGCTCGCTATGTCCAAACTCGCTCGAAATGCTGCTGACGAGCGTGGCCACAATGGTGCCGTCGAGCGAGGCAACAAAGACGGGCACCCAGACGGAGGCGAGGATGGGAGCCAGAAAGCTGGCGGGTGGCATCTCCAACACATGCCCGTTTGCATCTGTCCGGAGTGGCGTGGAAGACCTGGGACGGGGATTTTGATGCCTTTCGTCGTTGGGTTGTGAGGAGCCTCCTAACAACGGCGTCCGCTCGTTTGCGTGTGCCATGGTTCTCGCTCAGGGCCCTTTCCCTCTGGGATTTCTGCTTTGGCCGTGATCCAGATGGGACAGGTCCAGGGATCTTTTCGCACAGGGTCGCGCTGCAATCAGGGACTGAAATCTAGTGGTGGTAGTTCAGAGCCAGAAGATCTTATGCCACTTATGAACGATCGGAGAACACCGAGCAGCGCTCTTCAACACGATGATATTCCTGAGAAAGCGGAAGACAGGTTTCATCCGCAGGTAAACACGACAGCTGACCGAGCCTGTCATTATTCCAGAGCCTCCACAGCTTGCGCTTTCTCATCAGCGGCAGGCTCCCTGCTCCGAGCTTTGCTGTCCATCTTCAGAGCCAGGCATGCGATAGAAGGACAGAATGTCGGTGAGCGATGCAGCTTCGAGTCGGGACGCAGACAGTCTCACTGACGAGAAAGTCGACAACAGTGCTGGTGAAAGCTTCTCTCGTAAGGAGAGTTGATGCTGTCGTGCGTGCCACACTCTTTGTTCCGAATCGTGGATAGATTCGGGTTTTTTCCTCCGTCATGAACGAGCGTATCGGCCATCTAGCGGCTCAGTCCGCGGCCATGGCCGCACGTCTGGGACAGAGTTGCACGTTGTTATTGCGTCAGGCACAAGGTGAAAGGCTCCCTTGGGTGATTGGGAGAGGAGATGATGACAAGGAGCCTTCGTTCAAGAGACGGTGGACAGGGAAGGATGTGCCATGTGGCACCTTTTTTTTTTATTTCTGGGCGACCATTTGATTTTGCCGGGCTTTCAGTGTGTTCCCTTTGTTGCGGACCAAATTCCTCCTTGTCTCCGCCTGTCATCCACCGAGTTGGAAGACAGAACACGCAGCACGAAGACGACCCCAGTTTTGGGAACAAACAGAGCACGCGTGGAGTGCCTGTCGGGCTTTGAAGTGAGGTCTCAGCTGAGACGATGCATGTCTGTGCACATGGTGTTTGAGGAAGCAGTGGTGAGACCAGCTGCAGGAAGATCAGGGCCCAGATGGGGTTTCAGCTGAGCGGAGCGAGCGAGATGTGTTCCGTCTCAACCAGCCTGGTGGACCGTGGTCTCTGTTTGAGATCTGCAGATGCAATGTGCGCAGGGCCGCAGGAGCATGAGATTGGAATCGACGATTCAGTGGGTTGCTCAAGAGTGGAGAAGGAGAATGCTCTTGCAAAAGGCAAGTGGGGGATCATCGCCGAGGATGAGCTCCCAAAAAGGAACCACGACTTGCAAGACTTTCGTTGTTGTCGCCGCCGCCGTGTGTCGAAGATTCGATGATGCAGATCTGCAGTGGTTTCAGAAGTGCAGGTGGCTGCCGTCGATTGTGTAATGGGAGGTCTGCAGATCTCAGTCTCTCCATTAGAAGAGACTGAGAGGATCGTCTTGTACAAGTGTAATGGAATGGAGCTAGGACTTGCTAACAATTAAGATGCCATCGCTCTTCTTCCCAAGCTCCAAACACTGCTGGGATGCCCACGCCTTCGGATTCGCACCCACTGGGAAACAGCAACTTTTGTCTCATCCACTAGGTTCCTGACTTCTTGCCTGCCTGCCTGCCAGCCTGCCAGCAATGTACGAGATCAGTGACAGATGTGGTGAATGCCTGCCTGCCTGCCTGCCTGTTTGCCTGCCCTGAGCCTTGTCCCACCTTTGGGGGCCAGTTGTCTGTCGCTTACCACTCTTGCTCTCTCCCTCCCTCTCTCTCTCTCCCCTTTTCTCCTTCCCGTCATCCTCATCACTGACCACCTTCATCCCCTCCAGTCCTTCTCTCTCTCTCTCCATTCACCCAGAAAGGCAACCTTGGACGTCGCAGAGAAGCTTCACTGCTTCGAGTCCGCCTTGCCCCTCCACACTCTCTTGTTCACTCACTCTCCTTTTTTCTCCCCTCAGCAACCATGCACAGCTCATCGTCCCAAAAGTACTCGGCCCTGCTCTCTGTTCTCCTCCTGGCCACCGTCCTCGCCCCCGCCGCAAACGCAGACCTCGTCAAGCGGCACAACCACCTCAACCTTGCTCACCGTCAACATCAAGCCCCCGCCGCCCTCGCACGCGAACATAACCTCTCTGCCGTCCAACCAGAGAAGCGGCTAGGCGCCCTTCTCGGCGGACTCTTTGGGGGCGGCGACAAGCCACACTCGAGCTCATCACCTCCTGCTCCCTCTCCAACCCACTCCACGCCTCCTTCCAACAACGGAGGAGGAGGAGGAGGCGGCGGAGGAGGAGGAGGTGGTGGTAGTAACCCCTCGACGGGAGGCAGCGGCAGCTCAGGCGGGAACCCCACGGGAGGTTCCAACGGCGGCGGTGGGAACAACAACGGAGGCTCCGGCGCCCAACCAGGCGGCGGCAACAACAACCCTGCTCCCTCCCCTTCCCCTTCTCCATCGCCTAGCTCAGGCTCGGGAGGTGACCCTCCCTCGGGCGGTACCGACCCCGGCAACACCGGCGGCGATGGCACCAACCCTGGAAACACTGGCAACGAGCCCTCCACCGGAACCGGCACTGGAACCTCAGGTACGGGCTCAAATCCACCACCCAATACGACCCCAGGTGCTGACGGCAACAATCCTTCCCCCTCAGGCTCCCCCAATGGCGGCACCAAGGACGAGGGTGCCGGCAAGACCAACGGCTCCTCTGGCACCAAGGCCGGCAGTGGAACCACCTCCATCACTGGCGGTGCTGGCAGCTCCACCGGCGATGCCAATGGAGATGGTTACCCAGACGTATCCTATGGATCCTCCGCCTCTGGCAATACCGGCACAGATGACTCCACTTCCTCCTCCACAAACAAGAATGGCAACAATTCCAACGGAAAGTCTGGTGGCTCTTCCGCTGGCAAAGTCGTCGCTCCCATCTTGATCACCCTCATCGTCCTCGCCATCGTCGTCGGCATTGCATCCTGGTACTGGAAGCGGGTGCAAAAACGTCGGGATGCTGAAGACCGGGAGAGTTTCAGCTGGGTGAACAGACAGGGCACCATCACTGCCGACCCGAGAAGGGCCAGCGGCGAGAGCTTTGCAGGTGTCCAACGTCCCGTCAGCCAGCTCAGTTTTGGCAACACGGGCTCGCACCTGGCACACCCTTCCGAATACCACGGACAGCAAGAGTTTGGCAATCTGCCCCAGGATATGATCGAAGTCAACGGCTGGCCCGCTGTCTCCAATGTCCACCGCGGCTCCGCCTCGGGCTCGACCCCTTCCCACCAAGAGCCCAGCTCGGATGATGCCCAACACATCGATGAGCGGCCTGGTTCGGGACTCTACCCTTTCAGCAATGGTGCACACGAATACAACCCCCGGTCCGAAGACGGCATCAACCCCGCATACATCTACGCCTCGTACTCGGAGCACACCCACACTCAGGGGCACAACTATTCGGCACCGCCGATGGGCAACTCTCTCGAGTTCCAGTACCAAGTTCACGAGGCATCAACAACGGAGGAGCACGGACAAGACACCGTCTCACCCTTTGCCGACGCACATGCAGCTGCTCAATATGCTGTCGCCGCCAACACTAGCACCGAAGAGGAGGCTCAACCCCGTCGCAGCAGTGAGGCTCCTTACAGTCTTGATCCTCACATCAGCCAACTGGAACGTCTCAGCGGTACCATCAGTCCTACCCCTATCGTACCCGGATCGTCACGGAAGGACAGCCTACCACCACCACCGAGCCTTATGGCCGGCATAGGTGCTAGCAGCAGCGGCCCATCATCCCCGACCTCACCTACAGTCAGAACGACCAAGCCTCGAAGTGGATCTGCATCCTCCCGCAAGGCAGTCCCCTCCATGCAGAGCAACGGAAGACTCAGTGTCGCTTCCGGCAGCAGCCCAAGAGATCGGACAACCAGTATCGTGTCAGGCTTTACAGTCGCTACCGAGGAGGTCTCCCACGAAGCCACCAAGTCGTTCACCATGGTAGGCCGCGATCTGCTCTCGCCCACGCCCGAGGATGGCGTGCCCCAATTCAGCTCCTCCACTTCCGCCCGGGAGAGCATAGCGACAATCACAGCTGCAGGCTCGTCGACTCGCTCGCCCTTCTCGATCGCATCTGGCTCCATCTCGCCCTCGAGAGCGAGCTCGGAGGGCAACCCGTTTGCCTCGCCCGCGGACAACAGCCACAACTACCACGCTGCCGCAGCAGCCGCAGCCACCGCCAAGGCAGCTGCGAACCGGAACACGAGCGTGTCGACGTCGACCACGGGATATGCGTCTGACGATGTGCTCTCGATGCGGATGTCGCATTTCCAAAACGTGGATCCGTTCAGCCCCACCGAGGACGACGGGACGCAGTTGGCCAAGGCGAAGCGGGCGATCAGCCCTTCTGATCGTCGGCCGACTGTTTCTTCAATGGCGCCCAGCGAGTCGAGTGGCCGGCAATGAAACAGAGCAACGAAAGAACCACATTGCTCGACCTTCTGTTATCCCTTCTTTCTCGTGAGCAAATTGCACTTTCGATTTCCGCCTCATCGAGCCGGGCTCAGGCTGCGAGACAACTCCCGCCGGGGACTGGCCTTGATATTCCCCCCCACCACCTTGCAGGCTCTCTGTTCCCTGCCCTTTCGCTTTGTTCCTCCCTCTGTGTGTCTTCATCACCGTCTCGGATCTCCTCCTTACCCTGCTATATTATCTGTGCTCCCTCGCCTCGACGACTTTTCGGTTTCTTCTACCCTCTCTTCTCTCTGACCTAACCTCTAGTCACTCATTCGCATTCACTCCTGTCGACTCTACCCTTTTCTCCTACTTATCACGGAACATGCAACCCGTGCCCGCGCAATGGATTTACAAAGTTGCACACTGTTTATTTCGCATGGGATGTGCCAATCGTGTGAAAGCAGCAGGGGCAAGGAGATTCTTATTCGTGCGTTGCGAAATTACTGGATGCGAAACACTGTAGAAAGAGTGGGAAGAAGACACACACACATCTTGGAGCTGAGAGAACCTTGTGGAGGAAAAGGGAGAAATGCAGAAGCCAAGCTCGCCACCAGCGAGGGCCCGGCAGGGTGTGTTGTGCAGAATAATAAAGGAAGCACCCCGGCGAGTCGCGGGTTGAGAGAGACTCGTCATGTGCTCGAGGTCGTGAGCAGATGATAGACGACGTGCCAGAGGACACGGACGAGGACGAGGACCGCCGATATCCATGCAGGAGAGGCGTGAGGGGAAGCAGCAAAGAAGTAATGCACCTCATCCGGGAAACGAGACCAGAGAACATCGGGGAATAGCCCTGCCGTCCGGGGAGTGCAGGAAGAAGTTATAATCATACGGCCACCCACGTTCTTCCTGTCCGCAGTCGAGTCTGGAGAAGCCGGCCATGTAGGGCGATATGGATTGAAGCACAGCCCTCCGGATTTGAGAGACGTGCTCGACGGCGAAGAGCTGTGCTTCCTCGGACGTGGTGAGCCAGGCCGCCGCGCGTAGCGACGGCGCCGGTTTGAAGAGCCGATCTTTGACCTCGTTTTTGTCCAGCGCTTCGTTTTCCGAATTGAGGGCGACCACTTGGATCCGAGGCAGGTACCGAAGCTCTTCAATCGCGTACTGGAAAAAGTCGAGACCGGTCTGGAACATCTTGGAGCTCTCGAGCTCAAACTTGCCCCACGTGATCAGGCATATCTCGAGAAGGTGTGGGAAGTAGAGTGCGTTGTGAGCGCCGAAGAAGGAACATACGCTCTGGAACTGCACAGCGTCGATCACGAGATCCAGGGCGGTCAAGCTTGCAAGTCTGTCGATCCAGGGCACTGCAGAGGACAAGTCTTGTTTCCAATTCCGAGCGGAAAGGACGGCTGTAACGTAGGTAGCATTGGACTCCACAGCAGCGGCAAACGGATCCTTGTTATGGGTCTTGAGAATGATAGCACATGATCGCAGCTTGGGTGGGTATCGGGTCGGTCGTTTGCACCGCTGGTCGGAATGCAAGCTCAGATGCTCGATGCTCGGGTGATCGTGCACGAAGCGAATGATGCGTTCATCGACCGTCGTTGACATATCTGCGTCCAGAATCTTGAGGTTGGGATGACTCCAAGACCATTTGAGGGCATCGGAGGTGTTGCCCCAGTACTCGATCCGAAGCTCTGTCAAATCGAGCCACTTCTTTCCAAGCATGGTGTCGAGCTCCTTGATCTCGGCTGGGTACTGGTCCGCATCGACAAGCTTGACCGAGAAGGAGGTGAGAGAGTACCAATTATGTCTGGCCAACGTCATGAGGGCCCATTTGTGCTCGGGGAAGATGTGTAGCTTCATCGTCTCCAGACTCGGCTGCAGGTCGGCCAGCGACATGACGAGAGAGGCGGGAAGCTGGACGACCTCCTTCGTTCCTCCGCGTGGTAAGACTTGGAACAGGCTGAGGTTCGTAAGATTGAGGATGGAGATGAGCGAGTTCCACATGATGCCTTCGAACTGGATCAGGAATGCCGCTTTGTCTTCTGACTTGACGCCGCCGGGAGGTTTATAGACTGGTGCAGCTCCAGTGATGCGCAGGGCTCGGACTCTCGCCGCCGCCGCGCGTTGAGCCCGAAAGACCTCGTACATTGCTTTGAGACACCAGAAGTCGAGAGCGATGTCGATCCGGAGCGCTTCGTTCATGACATTCTTGGCGGAGACCATTTGGAAGACGTCTGCGAGTTTCTGGAAAGGAGCAAGCGGCGGCCAAAACTGAGCGAAGTAGGATGGGACGCTACCGGTGGGAGAGAGCCAGACTTCGTTGTAGCGCCAATTGTCCGAGATGGCCAGCTCGCGGACGTGTTTGGCCAGATATTGCTTCTTCGTGAAGAGGTGGTGTATTCCTTCTAGTGAATTGCGGCTGAGCTCTATGCGTTCCAGAAAGACGGACATGGCGGCATGGTAAGTTGTCTTGTTGACTCGAGCGAGGGCCAGGACGGAATCGGTTATGGGCATGCAGGCGAATGCCAGATGACGGACGAGCGCTTCGTTGCCCCAGAAGGCGCGCGTTGCAGGAGCATGATCATGGCCTTGATACGAGGAAGTAGGACGAGAGTGTGGATGGTGTCCATTGGTGGAGGAATATGGATTGGAGGCACTGGAGGTGGATGAGGAGGATGCATGACCATTCGTCTTTGGGTGCCTCGGCGGATCAGAGCTGGGGAAGCCCGCATTGCGCTCCTGCTTGACTGTGGGCACCGTCGTCGAGGTCGGAGATGGGACCCTCGTTCGATGATGGCCTGATGAGGATCCAGCTTGAGTCTGTCCCGATGCCCGGTTCTGCCCTCGACCAGCCGCAGAATCAGCGGCTCGCCTCTTGTTCGGACTGGATAGAAGACCGTTCCCCTCCTCGGGCTCACGTTTCACCATGCTGCTGACAGACGAGCGGGAGATCGCATCAAGCGGGTATGCATGAGGCACATGTCAGACTCGACATCAACACTTCCCAGTTCTCGAGAGCAACACTTCCCACTTCTCGAAACTGGCTGGAAAGTGGGATTTTCCCAAAAATCTGGTGTATTTCATGCTGAAAAACGCAAACAAGACAGGGAAGAACGACACACACGATGTTGGGATTACTCGTGCTACTGCTGATAGCCAAGAAGGTCATCTCCGTGGAGGTCCACCTCGTCGCTTCAAAGCCTGCTGCGCTGCACCCGGAGGCAACTTGGGACCCGGCGCGCCCTGATCGCTCTGCTGGGCCTTGATCGTCTCATCTACGCTCAAAATCAGACAGCTGGCCTCGACTGCACTGCTGAGCGCATTGATCTTGACAATGCTCGGCTCCCACACGAATCGTTCCATATTGTCGGCCACGCTCTCCGAGTCCATGTCGATTCCTGCCCACGTCGCACCTTGTGCGTGCTGCATCCGGAGCTTGTTGAGGAGGTCCGTCGCATCGAAGCCGGCGTTATCCGCTAACTGACGCGGAATGCACTCCAGAGACTTGGCGAACGCAGCAATGATCAATTGTTGCTTGCCGTGGATCGTTCGTGCGTGGTCGCGGAGGTGTTTTGAGAGCTCCATCTGAGCGCGATAAAACAAAAATGCTCGAAGATCAGTCGCAATTTCGTGCAGGCGCGACAGTGTTCCGTCCAATACTTACCTCGATAGCGCCTCCTCCTGCAACCACGGAGTTATTCTTCATCGCCCGCTTCACGATCATGATCGCATCGTGCAGACTGCGTTCTACCTCAGCAATGAACTGCTCAGCACCTCCACGCAGAATGAGAGTGCATGTCCGGGCCTGAGGGCAGTCCTCAAACAGGTTGAAGCGCTCTCCACCAACTTGGCGCTCCTCAAAGGAGCCACATGTTCCCAGGTGACGGGATGGGTCAATGTCGGAGCAGGTTGATTGAATGCTTCCGCCGACAGCTTGGACCACGCGCTTGAGGTCATCAGCCGCAACTCGGCCGGCGCAGAAGATGTTTCGGTCTGCAAAGTATTGAGTCGCCAAGTCTCCGATGGGCAGCTTGGACAGAACGACTTGAGCACCCGTCTTCACAATCGCCTCAAGCTTGGCGTAGATGATGCCCCACTCCGCGTCGACAATGGCTTGATACTCCGCAACCTCATTGATCCGTACCTCCGCGTTATCCTTCTCCGCCTTGAGCTCGAGCTCGACGTTCAGGCAGAGAATCTTGGGATGTTGGAATGACTTTGGTTGTTGCTCGAAGCCGGCATACGCGAAAGTCTTCTTGAATGCGACTCCCTTGATCAGAAGCGAGTCCTGCATAGCACCGCCGGGGACCTTCTTGATGCCGATCAAGCTTTCGTCGAGGTCATTTGGGTCAAGAGTTGTGACTGCATCGACGACCATCTCGGAGAAGAACGGCCGTTGAGACACGATCAGCTTCGACGACATGGATGTGCCGGCGCATTTCAGTAGCAAGGAGCGGAAGGCTCTGAGAAAAGCCGGCAAAGCCGAATTTCAGCATTGATCGCGTCATGAGCTGATACGCTAACACTCAGCCAGAGACTCACTTTGCGTCCGACTTGTCGATATTGACAGCAAGCTCCTTGATCCGCTTCACAGCAAGTTGGCCAGCCTGACGGAATCCGCGAATGATGGTGTGAGGGCTGACTCCTTCTTCGACAAACTGTTTGCTCTCCTTGAGCATCTCTCCGGCCAGCAGGACGACCGAGGTAGTTCCGTCGCCGACCTCTGCATCTTGTGCTCGCGCGATATCGACGAGCGTCCTCGCCGCAGGGTGAACAATCTCGAGCAGCTTGAGCACTGTGGCTCCGTCGTTGGAGATGGTTGCTTCACCCCGACCGTTGACGATGAGCTTGTCAGATCCTCTTGGTCCCAGAGTGGTGGCCACACATTGGACGACCGAGGAACAAGCTCCGATGTTGGAGAGGAGTTGGGGGGTGCCCTGACTAGAGTCTGTGCCCTCCTTGAGCACGATGATTTGAGGTTGCTGAGGACGCATACAGCCAGGAGTCAAGGTCAGTCATGGTTGGTGGCTGTCAGGAGACTGTGTACTCACCATCATTCCTAATCTGCCTGCCATGTTGGGCGAGTGTGTGACGGTGGAGCAGCTTGGTGATGGTTGAATGGGCGTTCGTGCGCGCGTCCGCTGGTCAAGTTGGTCTTCCTGCTTTCTTCTCGGCCCTGAGCTTTCTTTCTGCGGAATTTCTTGTCGGGCCCTTGTCGGGTGCTCATATGCCGCGGTCAAGCACTCCCTCACTCCACTTGAGAAGGGGATGATGAGCTCGAGGAGGCCAACGATGAGACTGACAAGGCCCGCATTCTCAATAGACTCATACACCCTTACTCACTCATAGCCATGGACGACGACGCACGCAAGGCCCTTGCTCTCGCTCGCAAACACTACGAAGCTGGCAACTTACCCTCGGCACTCAAATGGGCAACCAAGTCGAACAGCATCTCGCCCTCGCCCGAAGCTCAATTCCTCATCTCCAAGCTTAACTCGACCAGTGCTGCTTCCTCTTCCTCAACATCGGCCTCGGCATCAGCTTCAAATGCGGCACCAAGGCAGAGAACCTCAGCCTCCACTGCCTCGACTTCATCTGCCTCCGCTTCTGCTTCCACCTCCTCGCCCAGGAGGGAATACACCAAAGAGCACGAGGAAGTAGTAGTCCGAGTGAGGAAAGCGGGTAGCGACTACTACAAAGTTCTTTCGTGTGACAAGACGGTAGACGAAAACGGTATCAAGAAGGCATACAGAAAAGTGAGCATAGTCAATAACTGCGGTGTATCGGAACGGAGCAGGGATCTAAATCTTGCCATCATTCATGACTTTAAGCTTGCATTGCAATTACATCCGGACAAGAATGGTGCGCCAGGAGCAGATGAAGCTTTCAAAGTGGTAGGCAAAGCTTTCGCCGTCCTTTCCGACCCCGAGAAACGAGCAGCATACGACCGATACGGCGGAGATCCAGACAATGCCAGATTCGCAGCTGCCTCACGGTCATCAGCGGCAGGGTTCTCACCTGGATTCCGCGCTGGACCAGGAGCAGGGGGCGGGATGTTCGCGGACGAGATCGACCCAACTGAAATCTTCAACATGTTCTTCGGCTCCGGCGCAGGCATGGGAGGTGTCCACATGAGCATGAACGGGCAGACCTTTCAGTTCGGCGGGCCTGGCTTCAGAACGGCTCATTTCGGCGGAGGGGGCGGCGGAGGAAGAAGAGGCGGCGGAGCGCAAGGGCAACGGGAACGAACGCCAGAGAATGCCAATATCCTCATCCAACTTCTACCCATCCTCGTCATCGGTCTCTTCACGCTCCTTACCGCGCTGCCGTCCCTCTTCCAAGTCTCCGACCCCAAGTATGCGTTTACACCGACCGGACCCTACCGGACGCAGCGCTTTACTCCAAAACATACCGTCAGCTACTATGTCGATCAGAATTCGTTCAGCAGGCATCCATTTGTCACTGGCGAGTCTCAATCGAACGGCGGTCTGAACGGCTTTGAACGCAGAGTGGAACGAAGCTGGGTCAACCACCTGGAAGACGACTGTTCTCGGCGGAGGGAGATTCAAGACCGGAGATATCAGCAAGAGCTAGGGTTCTTTGGCATAGGCGTGAGTGACCTTTGTAGATGCCGGGTCTTCTGAGCGCAGCTGACGATGTCATGATTCACAGGCCGACATGGACGCAGCGCGCAGGATCCGGGCTGAGAGATACGAATCATGCGACCGGCTGCGAGACTTTGGCGTTCACATGTGACAACTGAGAGGAATTCTTGCGCGAGGTTGCGCACCCCTCTTCCTATCTTACATGGGCAAGTCATCATCAGCTGCATTATCAGCTTGCACTCTCATGCCACATCGCTTGACCAATTCAGTCACCTGTTTCATCGCACGGCTCGAATCGCATTCACTTCATTGTGTTAGGGGTCTGAACGATCACGTTTGCTGCGCAGTAGAAGTACAGGGGAACGCTTGAGAGTGTGAAAACTACAAGTCAGGCATTCTGTCTTCTTGTCGAGGACAAGCGTATGGTGTTGGGTTGGAAGGGTCATTCGAACGGAGTGCATGCTTGTTGCACTGAGAGTCTTGCAGGAGAAGCGGGAGTTTGGCTGCGGCCTAGTCCGGCACGACCGTGTATTCAGCGCTTGCGAGCAGTGGGGGAGCTTTCGTCTCTACCCGTGTGGTGACCTGTGGAGGTGAATTGATATCAGACCCAAGCCGTTGACCGAGAAAGTAAAAGCTGCCGCAAAACTTGGGCGTTTCACTCACCTGGCTGGTAGTCGATTCCTTCAATAGGATGATGAACGCTGGAAGCGGGAACGCCCCCGATGGCAGGGGCAGCAAGCTGGCCCCCACCACTCTCAGGCTTGATCTGAGGGGCAGCCGTAGCAGCACTTGCAGACTTGGGCTGGGCCTTGGTGGCTGACTCGCTGCTGTTCTTCGACTGCGGCTGAGGGTCCTTCGGCCAGCATTTGACCTCCATAACAGCGGGTCCAATCTTCTCGTGGTGCACGCCATGGCCCTCGTGGATCTTGAAGAAGGCGTTCAAGTCCCAGTCTATATATCCACAAGCATGGTCAGTTTGTGTCCTTGGTCAAAGCATGTAATCAGCTCGTTAGCGTCGCTCACCATGCTTGATGACGATGCGGCGCCCGTGCAACTCAGAGCTCTTGCTAAGGTACCCGTCAGGTATGGTCCAGCTAAGCTGCATCTTGAAACCATGAAGGTTGCCATCCGGGTGGCCGTTGATGTCCTGCTCGCTGAGCAGGAGGTCGTTGATGCTTCGCTCAAACGATTCGAGACTCATCGATCCGGCCGCAACGCTCGTCCATGAGCGAGCGCCCTCAGCAGCTTGGTCGTAGATGGACTTCTTGTGGCTCCCGGTGAGCCAGCCCGCCAGGCTGGTTGGCGTCATGCTTTTCTTGTGTTCTTCGAGAAGGTCGGAGATGGCGACTGCGCGCAGAGACTTGAATCGCTGGGTACCTTTGCGGTCGTAGCAGGCGATGTCCAAGAACAGAACGGTGGGGTCGCGCATCTTGTTGAATCTTCGGTGGGGATGGATGCGGGTGGGCGATGGGGAGGAAGAGGGAAACGGTTGGAGGAAGTGATCAGCTTAACAGGAGAAGGTCAGCTCTTGGACATACGAGAACGCTGCTTGCTGGCTTGCTTGCTCGCTCGATCGATCCATGACGACGTTTGGGATCGCGTCACAAGCAAGAGGAGTGTCATTCACACCCAAACAGCCTCAGACTTTGAAGAGATGCTTGTTTGATGAGATGAGAGCGAATGAGAGACAGAGGCTTTTAAAACAAGAGACGAGCACGGATGCGAGAAAAGAAAGTGGGGGTGATTGATGCCTTGTCTCGGAGGGAGTGTCGACACAGGGCGGGTTTGCGACTGTATAATAGTGAGTGTGATGGTGGAGATGGCGAAGCGAAAGTATACCCGACAGCCGCATGGCTACGACCCAGGTCGAGAGAAGCGGCTTGAGGAGATGGAAAGGCCGGAACAGAAAGAGATGGTACTGCTGCATGATGAGGAGATCGGGGCTGGGCGACGTCAAGTAGGAGATTGAGATTGACAGGAGAAAATCGATTGTCACATCGCCTTGCGAATGATGGAGACGACGGGAGGTCGAAGATGGTCCAAAAGAACGAGCAAAGACTCGAGAGGTTGAGGTTGAAAAGGGCGAGCAGGTGCCTGCAGCCAAGGTCGAAACTGAGGTCCTTCCTACGCAGCGGTTCTTGCTTCAGGTTGTCCAGGCCCTAACAAGATCTTACGACGATGGGGAAAGGCTCTCCTCGACTTGGCGCAGCTGCAGAGGCAGTGTGTTGTAAACGACTGTGCCGGCGGTCCTGCGAGTAAATAACTTGATGATTGTTCGAGCGCGAGAAAAGAAATGAGATAGGCAGAGAAAGAGGAAATGGAGACGTGCACAGATGAAAAGGAAGGTGAGGGCCTGGTCTTGGCAAAGTCGCAAATGTCCCGAGATGTCCAGCTCGCATTCGTTACAAACGATGGGACGAGCGCCTGCGGTGAAGGTCAGAGGCGGCTCTGAATATTATAGAGCGGTCCGCTCTTGCCGCGCGGTAATGGCGGTAATGTTTGGCGAGCGCGCGTGATGTGAGGAGAAAACTAATGTACGAAGCGCCGGGTCTGTCCACAGCACCTGTCTTCCGCAACAGGAAAGAGATCGTTCGCGTGTCGATTATTCAGGTGACGCTGTTGTTGGCTCGTCATTGGTAGCCGCCCATGTTGAGTGCGGTATCCTCAGCATATGGCGATGGTTTTGGCTTGCGTAACCGCAGTTGTCTTGCCGGCCATCCAGCATACACCGCACCCTGAAATGGTTGCATATAAGGTCAGTAGTCCAAAAATATTTCACAGAAACCGCGCATGGAAGAGAGACTCACCGATTCTGCAATCTCTCCAGACGCAACAAGAGTGTGCTCCAAGAGCATACTCCTTGGCTCCATACTTGCGCCACTGAGCAGTCGTGATCCAGTCCGCATCGCACATCCATCTCCGATGCGAAGCTTGTTCAGACTGAATCGTCCACGCGAGTTGATGTGCGCCACGACGGAGCAATCGTCCAGACTGACGTGATCGCCCATCGTGACCAGTTCTGGCTCGGTAAGTTGAAGTGAGGGCTTGCCTCCCGCCCAGATGGCACACTCTTTGCCAATGGTCGCACCGAGCGCCCGCAGGTACCACACCGCATAGATACTGCCGGAGATCAGGCCAATGATGTGACCACCGTATCCTCGGCCGAGGAGTCGCTGCAGGGTCAGGTGCAATTGCCAGCGTTGGCAGTAGCTGCTCTTGTCCCAGTCGTATCGGCCCTCACGGCGACGGCCGATGACGGCCCACTTGGTGCCAATCACCCAGAGGAAGGCGAGCAACATCTGAACTGTCATCACAATGATGAATGCGACGGCGATGTACGCATAGACGAGACCAGGGCGGTACCAGTGGTCGTTGAAGATGACTTGCCACTTGGTCTCGAAGGTTGCTCGGAGCATGTTCAGGGTGACGACGGTGACGACGGCAGGTGTCGCCCAGTAGGCCGAGCTGAAGATTGCCATGAGGAGATTGATCAGAACCAGCATGAGGTAAGGGAACACGAAGAAGCTGGCCTGGCGACGGTAGAATGCGCGTCCGAAAGGCGTGATTGTCTCGTCTTCCGAGCCGGCCTCAACACCTTCCTTCGTGTCCTTGGCGGCCTTGCCGAAGCTGACAGCTTCACCATTCTTGGAACCCATCCAGACCGTGCCTTCTTCGTAGTGACCGTTTCTGCGC
This sequence comes from Tilletia horrida, assembly GCA_001006505.1. Lineage (NCBI taxonomy): Eukaryota > Fungi > Basidiomycota > Exobasidiomycetes > Tilletiales > Tilletiaceae > Tilletia > Tilletia horrida. The sequence goes on from LAXH01000030.1 coordinate 92,223, forward strand.
GCAAGCGCACCGGATCCCATGACACACTGTCGTCCGACGGTAGTACCAGGAAGCAAGACGACGCGATCGGCAATCATCGCACCTCGGCCAACGCGAACCTTGGCCCAGCCGATGGAATCAGAGGTGAATACCTCCGAGCGAGAGCCAAAGACTACATCGTCACCAATCTCGAGCAGTTCAGGGTCAGGGCAGTAGATCGCAGAACCCGGCCAGTACACACGACGTCCGACTCGAGCACCCATGGCACGGTATACGACCGAAGTCATCTCATAGTGCGTTCCCAAGATGGCGAACGCACGTCGGATCTGGGGCTGTGACAGCAGAGCTTGGCCCATCCAGCGGCGGAACAGCGCGATCTGAGTTGCGTTCCGCATCGAGCCCTCGCGGTTGGTTCCGAGCAGGCGCTTTATTATGATACCGAGGACCAGGTTGATCATAGGAGGCAATATGTTGCGCACGATGCGGGCGACGTAGTGCCATCCGATACGGCGGGGGTAGGCAAACCAGGCGATAACACCCTTGACCGAGTCGTGGTGGTTGAAGTCGAAGGGCTGGGCGAGCAACATGAACAGAGCAGCGATCCAAGGAATGTAGCAGAGGAAGCCAACGAGGAAGGTGATCGGAATGCCCAGGAGACAGATCATGATGATGTTGGGCTGGGGTCCAGATGTTCGGTTGAATGCAGCGTACGCATCTGAGCTAGGCTCCTCGTGCGAAGACGATTGTGGACCCCAGACAGTGCCGTCTGCCAGACGAGCACCGGGTGAGATCTGGGTGAATGTGTTGACGACACAGTCCCGACCGATGATGATCGGTTCCAGGCGGAAGTAACCGTCACGCTCAACACAGAATCCACGGACCAGGGACTTGTCGATCCGCACACCATCATGGAGAGTGATAAGATCGTACTCGCCAATCTTCGCAAATTTGTCGATTCGCACATCTCGGCCGATCTGCATACCCAAGAGTCGGTAGTAGCACTTGCGGAGGCCGGGGGTCAAGTTGAAGAGACCTTTGCCACCCGTCTTGAGCGACTGATTGACGATCCACCAACGCAAGTGGTAGTTGCACCACATGGGGTATTTACCCGGTCGATACCGACCAATGACGATCCACTTGAAGGTGATAGCTGCGATGGGGCAGATGATACGAGAGGTGAACCGGGCGACAATGATGGAAGCGAGCAGCGCGGCAACACGCTCCCAGAAATTGTCGTTGATATAGTATGCCGAGAAGGCGAGACCGTGCAATATGACAGCCCATGTCCAGGCCGCCTTGAGAGGGTAGAATAGCAGGAGTGGCAGAATCTGAACAAACATGACCCAAGGGTGCGCTTGACTCCTCGGTCTGTAGCCGTGCGAGGCAAAAGCAGGCTCGGAGTCGTCCTCGTCGTATCGGTGTGCACCCGTGTAGTTTCCTGGTCCCAGACCCGTCTTGTCGTCCGCATATCCATAGCTGTCATCCTCATCCTCCTCGTCTCCACCCGTCTCCTCCTCGATGACGGATGCAATACCTTCTACAGTCGAGTTGTTGAACAAGCTCGATACCTCGAGGGAGACACCCGTCTCCTTTCGGATGAGATGCACCAGTCGGCCCAGCAACAACGAGTTGCCACCGAGCAGGAAGAAGTCTGATTCGGCCGTGATGGTTCCGGACTCTGTGTCGAGCAGCTTGGCGATGATATCACGGACAACTAAGGCCGTTCTACTCATGCTGCTTGCGTTCTGGGCTCGAACCTCGTCCTCCATGGTTTGGAAGTCGATCTGGCCGTTTGGAAGCTTGGCCAGGGGCTGTCGGAAGACGTGCAATGGGTTGGGTACGACGTAGCCGTGCAAGACCTGCGCCAGCGCCCGGTCGATATCTGCTGCATCGTAGTCGGCGTCCTCCTCCACTTGGATGAAAGCTTCGGGGGAGCCGTCCTTTCGTTGCCGGACAGCCGCTTCGATGATACCTGCGATGCGGTAACATGCGCGTTGGACGGCGCGCACATCGACGGTAACCAGGCTGCATGGGATGGGTTCGCTGAGGGGTACTTCTTTACCAGGGGCCTTTGCCTCAAAGTGGCGTTGGAGTGGTGGCACATCATCCGATAGGGGCCCAATGCCCAATCTTTGACCGAGCTTGATACGCAATGGTTTACCTGCCTGGTTCTTGGGCAGATCGTCCATGTATACGATCGCAAAGGGCCATTTCGAGGGGTGAAGATGGGACCGAAGCATGTTCTGTAGCTCTGCAAGACCGATGCGAGGTTGAGTTGGGACAGGCACAATGACGACACCGATGGTCTCTTGCAATACAGTGTGCTCAATCGAGAAGGCCAAAGTCTGTTTGACCCGGTCTTTGCATGCTTGTGTTATGGCCTCCTCTACTTCGAAGGGTGAGACGACCTCGCCACCCTTGTTGATGATCTCCTTCGATCGACCGGTGATGTACAGATATCCGTCGGCATCCATGTGACCCATATCACCAGAGTCGAACCAACCCTCGCTTGAGAACGCGGAGGTGTCGAGTGGCTCAAAGGGATCCGTTGATGTCTCATATCCGGAGAAAGTTGGCAGACCCCGAACGGAGACAGCACCAGTCTGACCGATGGGAAGCTCGCGTTCACGGTTGAAAGGGTCGCGAATGGACAAGTCCGGACCACAGGCAACACCAGAACAGCCTGGTCGGTCTAGCTGGTAGTTTGTTGGTGGCGAAGCGATGGGCATGCTAATGGATGAACATGACGCATCAGCATGCGCGGCACAAGTTAAACATGCACTCATTCGGTAGGACTCACCACTCTGTCATTCCGTATGAAGGCAATACGGCACATCCACCGAATGTCTCCTTGAGCTGGATGGCAAGCGATGGGAGTAGACCACCGGCAGCGTTTGCAATCATCTTCATCTTCAGATCACGAGCGGGGTTGACATCATCGGGACGAGAGGCCAGGATGGCTTGGTGCATGGTAGGAGCAGCGTAGTACCATGTCGCACCGAGTTGCCGGGCCAGGTTCCACCACGCATTTGCGTCGAAACCTGCGCACATGATGGCCGAGCCACCAGAGAACATGGGAGCCCAAAGATTGCGAACGATGCCACCTACGTGAAAGAGGGGCATCATGTTCACTGGGAGCAGGAGAACGAAAGGAATATGATGGTCAGAAACTGTTGTGCAAATGTGATGTGTTCATCACTTCAGATTTAAAACCACGCATACGTACTGTTCACGGACTCTGGTCGAAGATCCCACGACTGAACGACACAGCATGTTCCTACGATGAGATGGCGGAGCGAATAAGGCACGACCTTCTTCTTTCCCGAGGTGCCGGATGTGTGCAAGACTAGCGATTGATGCTCGAGGCTGTGTGGTTGGGATGGACGTCTGCTGTTGAACGGTTGGGCAGGACCTCCACCGAGGCAAGACATCTCAAAGAGACCGGCTGGACCCGACGTTTTTGGCTCGACAAAGACGATTTCCATTCCTTCTTCGTCCCTGAGCGCTTGAAGCTCGAGTCGATCAACAGTATCGCGAGTAGTGACGACTGCCTTGGCCCGCAGTCTGACGGCGTCGTCTCTGAGCTCACCAGCGGTGCAAGCGGCGTTGACGGGTGCACAGGTGTGGTAAGCGGCGACGGATAGCAAAGCGACTGCGTTCTCGGGGCCGGTGGGGAGAGCCATCATGATGCGATCATTGGGGGCCAGTTGACGGCCGCTGGCGGTGGGTAATGAGAAGGCGGAGATGAAGGCTTTGAGGGTCCTATGATCGAGGGGTGGCCTCGAGGTGTCGGTTGCCCAGAGGGCGGGCGCAGGAGTGGAGCAGAGACAGTCTAGCAGTGTGGTTGCTCGGCCATTGTCTGTGACGTGCTCGGCCAGGTGATCACCAAGGGATCGACTTGGCGGCCGTGGTGGGATGCTGTAGAGGAAGCCCAGTGGGAAGGCTGCCGACATTGTGACGAGGTTCTGACGCGATGGCTATAGACCAAAAGATCCAGAGGGAAAGGGCGAGAGGGAGAAAGGTTCCTTGATGGTCCCGTTGGTTGGCTGCAATGCAGGGTGAAGGAAGTCCGTGTAGGAAGCCAGGAGGGGAAGGTCAACTATTTCTATAGGGGAGCAAAGGGGGAGAGTGTTGGATGAGAAGAGAAAGAGAGAGTGAAGAAGAGAACGGAGGGGCAAAGTGTCCAGGAGAGGGCGAGACTGCAGTCGCGTGCGTGCTTGGTTGCTTGCTGACCGTGTCTCTGTCTCCCCCCAAATGATCCGATCGATGTGGTGGATAGGGTAACCTGCCTCGAGATGGGAGTGAGACGATGAGGAGGAGGAGGAAGCTGTGCCGTACGTGTGTCAAAGAGGAGACCTGCATCGCCCACCAAGGGGAGGGGGCGCCGACTTTGTTATTTCATTTCCGATACTGGGTAACTCCCAACAACCCAGCTCAGGGTCTTCGCGAGCGACAGACTCGAACAAGCGCGCAATTGAAGACCACTTGAGACCCACATTCACAAAATAAGCCTGCGATTTTTCGTCCTTGTCCGTCCCGCCGGCAGCCAGCTGGCACCGTTGGAGGAAACACACCTCTCTCCTCTCTTCAGGTATCACTCACTCACTCACTCAAGAGTGCCGACTGACTACGAGGCCTTTTCCATTCTTCTTCAATTGCCATCGCCGAGGCCCCTGCCGATCATTCGACATCTTGCTCTGTAGATGGCACGCAAAACTCGAGCAGGGTGCGGTGAACAGGGTGGATGAAAAAGGCAAAGCGCGGGCGTGGCTCCGCCTCTCTATAGTTCTTGGCAAGCGAGTCTCTGATTCGCCCCAGTCTCGCCGCCCCAGAAGCCCCGCCACGCCGCTCCGCACGCGTGCATGATCCGATGTTGGTTGCCATGCTGAAAAGGCTCCGAGGTGCCCGATCTCAAAAAGTTGTGGACAGGGGCTAAACCTTGGCCAAGCTTGGGGATGGATGAGATGAATGCATGCATGCTTGCAACATTCACGAAGCATCAACCAAGCACGGTCCTGCTCCTCCTTCACGACATCTGACGACCTCAAGCCCATCACGACTAACGACATCCTCGCTGTAGCGAACATACGCCTTCACGACATCTGACGAACTCTCACTCACGATATACCATGTGGTGCGATAACTGTTTACTCAGTGAGTATTCCGGTGCAACCCGTCCAACAGCAGCTGCGAACTGAACAAGCGCCTTCTCTCACCTCGTCCTCACAGTCTTCCCATTGCGTATGTGGAGCGTGATTTATGCCCAATTGAAGCTAAGCACGCTCTGATTTTATGATCGATACTTTTTGGCTCTGCAGGCCATGGAGCCATCGCCTGGAACGTCTTTGTAGCAGCATACAACCTCGCAGGTAGCATCTTCCTCTTCAGGTCGGGACAATTCTTCTTCTTCAACTACCCCGAATGGCAGGTCAGTACCTTTCACTCTCCCGGGATGTGCTCGTTCGCTTCTCTGATCCAGGTCTGGGTGATTCTGTCCATAGATCTATGGTGGTATCGGTATGGCAGTTGTTGCCGTTTGCGTCATCTCCTGCATCGGACTTTCGAACAACACAATGCTCTGGTCGCGGGTGTGCTTCTATCTCTGGCCCATCATCCTCATCACTGTTGCTGTACGAGATGCTTTTATGAGTGAGTCCTTTGACCCCTTGCATTCCCACATGCAGCGCATTCATCTGACCGATCGGCGTTCGCTTTGCAGTGTTCCAATTGGACCGGCAACAGGGCAAGATTATCTGGGAGTGAGTTCCAATCTCAGGTGCCTGCTTTGCTGTGGGGCTTCTGAGCTGATTGAGTTGCTCCCGTGCACGAACAGATGTAACAATGGCGGCCTGCTATGGGGTCAATCAGCGGAGAAGGGGTACGGCTCGTCGACCTCGACAATGCCCTCGGGCGTGTGTTCGGCCGGCTTCCACAGCCTGTACATCGCCTTTGTCCTCAGCCTGCTGTTCGACTATGCCGCCCAGCTGTACGCTTACTTCATGATGTGGCGCTTCTGCCAAAGGCTCCAACGCTACGACCTCATCTCCAACAGCAACAAGTACTACTACGGCTGATCTGCCCCCCCCCCCCCCCC